>WYDI02032831.1:0-52542 GCA_009867235.2 Psittacus erithacus
CAGCTTCCCCCCGCCTCCCGGCCGCCCCTCCCCTCCCTTTAATGTGTTTACTCCCGCCCGCCCCTCGCCGTCCCGCCGCGCCCGGCCCCGCTCCGCCCTCCGCGCAAACACCGCACCCGCGCCGCGCCGCGCCGCTGCCAACTTTTCGGCTCCTGCCGCCGCGGCCCCCCCTTGGCTCGTACCGTACCCGCAGCGCGGCCCGCGGGAGGCAGCGGAGCCCCTTGCTGAGCCGCACCATGGCGGGGCGGGGGCCGCCAGCACCGCTCCGGCATCCTCCTTCATTCCCTCCCCCGCCACGGGCAGCACCGGGCGCGGAGCTCGAGCAAACTTCGCCTGTAGTTTTTCCCCTCCCGGAGCACGGCGTTAAAGCTGCTCCCGGCCCCGCGCCCCCCCGCTTCCGCGGGTGCGGAGGTACACCGCTGGGGCGAAGCCACGGGGAGGCGGTTTGGGTTGTTCATCGCCGGCGCCGCCTTCGTTACTTAATAGAGAAATGTTCATTTCTACTTGGAGAGACGAAGTCATTGCAAGCAGTGCAATTCTGCAGGCTAATGAGAATCAATTTTGCAGCCGAGTACTTCGCGTGTGGTGGTGGTGGTGAGGGGTGTCCTTGAAATGACATCTTTTAAGTGCCTGCCCAACATCCCCTCAGATAGTCCAGAAACAAAAGGTTTAATCCCAGAAATGAAGTCCAGGAAATAGCTGTCACTAATTCATTTATCTTCACATGAAAGATAAATTAATTAAGGCTTAAAGTGTCACAAAATATTTTGGATGCCCCTGCAAGAAAAGGATTCCTCACCAAACTGTATCATCCATGCTTGTTTTATGGGAAATGGGAATAATTCCAAGTAGAATTTTTGTTGGGGAGCCATCTCTTGTCAGTCACATGCAGTCCCTCAGCTCTGCACTGCCTGTCTCCCGCAGGTCCCTGGGCAGGTCACTCCTGCCCTTCACTCGGTGCTTCCGAGCAGGGATTTGGGCTGCTCTGCCTGGTTCTTAGCCCATACCAGCACCACTCACGGCGGGAGCATTGCCTCTTGAGAACTGATTCATCTGAGCAAGGGCGCCAGGGTTTGGCCCATAGTAAATTCTCTTTAGAGATGGTGCCAACAGAATCCCTCAGCCATGGGAATTGGACGTTTTTGGCAAGTCAGTCCCTTGGCTGTCTCCCTCTGATGTTTCCTGGTGGTGACAGGCTAAAGGCGAGATCATTATGGGCTTCCTTGCAGCAGACACAGCGCGGCTGTGTTGCACCCCAGGAGCTGCTGCCTGGTTCAAGGTGCAAGGACAGTAGTTTCTCAGGAACAGCCCTCATCTGAAAACCATCAAAATCTGCAGAGTGCGTGAAAATGCTGCGATCGAGACTGCTCGCTTGGTTAGGAATCAAATTGCAACCTGAGGACAGAAAGCTCAGGAGTCCCTCAGACAGAAGGATTCGTTTGGCTCCGGGAACAGCTCCTTGGCCTCTCCTCTGGGAGTCAAACACCAGGAGCAGCCCTGCTGCCGTGTGGATTTGTGGAGGGTGCGGGTACCTCGGTGCGAGCTGCCAGTGCCAGTGCAGTGAAAATGTAGGATTTGCTTCTTGGGTTTTTTAAGTGCCTGATAGTGGTGCCAGCCAGAGGAACTGCAGCCCCAGAAGAGGCACCCATCTTTTCATTCAATGCATCCGTTTTGTGACTGGCATGTAGAAATTCCTCTTCAATGCTGCTTGGTCATCCCTGCAGCGGGGGCATGGGAAGCACTCAGCCTGTGGCATCTGCTTGGGCTGTGGCTGCACGCTTCCCTCTGCCCAGAGAGGGGCTGCTTGTGGGAAGGGACCTTTCTTCCCTGCTATACATCCCAGCCACAAGCTGTCTCAAGGCTTCCATATATCAGGATGAGAGATTAATATGGTTTAAATCTCCTTCTGCTTCAATTAGGCAGATGACACAATGTTCAGAATCGGATTGCATTCCTCTGGGGCAAAGGGTTTCGGTTTGAAGTACAGCATTTCAGCAGATTTTGGTATAGCCGAGACTAATATCTTGTGTCTACGCTTAAATATGGTAGTTTATTATAGTTTCAAAATGTGCTGCATGGCTAGAAACCACTTTATGTAAGGATTTAAAGTATGTGCACCTAAAATATGTGCGCAGTCAGGGAATTGCACAGCCACAGGTTTTTAAACACAAATATATGCAGGCTCCTATTGATATGATAAACTATCAGGAACATGTGCTGCAAAGCTTCTTAAATCCTCATTGACACAACAGACCACTATTGTGTCAATAGTGTGCAGATTAATGGGCTATTGTCCGGCTATTTTAGGCCTTAACTTTCATTTATCCTAAAACTTGTTCTTCATTGTAACTCTTAACCTTTGGATTCTGCCAACACATTTCTTGTCAAAAAAATACCAATGGAATTAAAATAAACCTGGCTTTTAAATGTTAATTACTCCTAGAATGATTGATTTGTAAAAGAAACACATCAGCAGAATCTGAAAGTACAGAGGCACAATAAAATGGACTGTCAGCCCAAGAGGACCTGCTCTGGCTCCGATGAGACTGTCCCTGTGTATGGGATAGTAATGAGAGTACTTACTCCCTATCTCCTAGGTATGTTTTATGGATTATTCCTCTTGCCTAAAGGATATTCACCCTCTGAGTGTTTTACAGACTTAAGCAACAACTCATTCATGAATTTGAAAATGTAAGCAAAATATTCAAAATTTACATACAAAGAACCACCATCTGTTAGAACAACAAATTGAGTTTTTGCTTCATTTAAATACAGATAATACTAAACTGATATGTGTTTAAACCAGACATTTCATTTGGCTTGAATGCCTCCATTGGGTTTATAACCAAGGCTGAACTGATTCCAGCAAGGAGAAGCATTCCTTGAAATCACTACTTCAGCATGTGATTTGGTAAGAAAATGCAAGCACACACAGTGCAGGGCAGTTTGCACTCTTGGGAAAGCACCGTCAGAGCACTGTCGCCTGTGAAAGTTTGCTCCAGAGGTGCATCCCTAGAAAATCCTAAGTGCTGAAGGAAATGGTATTGATGGCTTCCCTCTGCTTGAGCCAGAGCTGAATCAGTGACTCAGCACAGTAACGTGGGGACACGATGGCTTCTGAATAAAATGGGAAACTTACATTTTGAGGATGTATTCATTTGAGCTGTGTCATTTCCAATAAAAACAGCAAATGTCAGTTACAGAAGGATGGTCAAATCACAGCAGTGCCAGAATATGATGATGTTATAGCCTAAACTATAGCTAAGTTATATTTTAGCTAAATATTTTCTTCCTCCCTCCTTTTTTTTTTCCTCCAGAAAGTGCTGCATTTCACCAGTGCATACAGGCCTCTGCCCACTGCATGGCACTGTATAGAGGAATTGGTAGGTGATTAATATGATCAGAAGCACAATTTCTGATTAAGTAAACATGCACAGTTTTAACTTGCTGTCTTTCAATCTAAGTTGCAAAGTGTGGATGTTATGACTTACCTTGACTGTAATTATGTTTGATAATAAAAGAGAATACAATTAATTTATTACGAGCGGATAAAATTAGTTGGACAATTTGCGGTGCTATTCAACGAGTAATGCTCCCATTGCAGGGTAAATATTAGTCTGCCTGATGATACTTTTTTGTATCTATTTTTGTTTCTATTAACAACCTAGAAAAGTTATTTTCAAACAGCTCTGGTTTTATGTGCCTTCGTGCCTTGTCAGTATCCAGGGAGCCATTGCACGGGGCAGGGCAGGCAGTACAGCATGTGAATAAATGTACAACAATTTCCAAGAAAACCAGGCTTTTCATCCCTATGATTGGTGAAGAATTCTCTCCTTTGGATTTCTAAGAACAAAACTGTAGAAAATAGGAAGCTCAAGCTATAATGCTTCACAGCCCATCACCAGAACAGGCTTAAAGCCACGTAAGCTGAAGCGGATAGCTCATTATGGTATTCCACTGTTAGCAAGCACAGTGCAGAGTTACGTGTTTTCTAATGCTGACCTCTGTGAGATAGATGCCTACTGCTCCTCACTTTAGCATCCAGTCTCCATGAACCCTTACTGTAGTTATTGCCCTATTTATAGCCACTTATTCACCCAATACCCCATGATTTAGATCTCAAGAAGATGGGTCTTTAATCTGCTTGGAGTGCATTGAGATCCTATCCCTGTTCAATCACCCTAAACCTTGTTGCCTGGGGAAATACAGGTGAAAATCCCAGTGTTCGGCTGGCGAAGCAATAAAACTGAACCAACCATTTTCCTTCTCTGAGTTCTGAGCTTGTGTCAGTATCAACGCAAGTTAGAAGTGAGATATTTCAGAACACTGTCACTCATGATTTACACCAATAGGCTAAAAATAGCAAACTGCTAATAAAACAAGCCTGTGCTGTGTTGATACAGGCAAATAATTGGTTATAAATCAAGTACTGTATAAAGAGTGGTAAGTTTACGAAAGGACATCATCATTTTATCCCTGTAAATAGCATCCAATTCAAGTAGCGCATAAGTCTAGTTCCTTATAATGCCTAAAGGAAAGAAAATAATTTTCTCATATTTTCTAAGTGATGTGAAACCCCTTTTTCACCCTTGTCAGTTGTCAGAAAGTTATAGGAGGAGCTTTTAAGCGATTAGTATTTTGTAAAGTATAGGAAGACGTAAAACAATTTCAACACTTTCTTTTACCATCTTCTTAGGTACTGTATTAAGAGTTGGTTTAAAAGTATTTCTGACTGTCAAAACTTCAATTTAACATCATTGTTCTCTCTTTTTTATATCTTTCCAATCTGCCTCCTTATTTAGAGGGATGTGTAGATATCTCAGGTTGTATGCCTGTCACTTGAAGGCGTAGTGATAATTTTCTGCTAACAGTGATGGGCTGTGCCTCTGAACTTGGCAACTTTATCCTGGTTTTGTATAGGGCCTGCAGTGCATATGCTTTCACTGTTGTCATTCATCTTCCCAGCTGGTGTAAGAAATGGGTCCACACTGCTGTTCCATGCCTACCCGCGATCATCTGACATCAGTTTACCATGAGAAGCATTCAGAACACTATCTCTATATTGAATATTTAAGTGATAAATCTAATAGCTGCACTCAATTCTTACTGAGGCAAAAGTCTGACTGAAATTCAGTATGCTGGCTCTCCAGTTCCCCCATCCACCCTGGGGAGGTAATGGAAATGTGCCAATAATTAATAAAAATAATAGGAAACCAAACATTTTTCTTTATGCTTTGGCAGTGCACTGCGTGGGTCAGCCAGCAGGGACCCCATGGGATCCTGCGCAGATGAATCTGAGGCATGGAAAGCCAGAAACTTCTCCTCTGCTGAGGCTGTGGGGCTGGCAGAGACAACCGTGCATCAGCAGACATGGACACAATGTTTGTAATGTGTTGTCTTGTGTATTTTACCACTTGAAATGCACTTAGAGTGAAATCTGGATGACTTTATGTCAAAGCTAATAAAAGGGAGTCAAGCAATAAACATAACTGGGCACAGTCTTGTAAAACTGGTCATTCCTGCCTGCAAGCTCCCCATCAGGCTTAACTTGGAAAAGCCGACTCTTTCAGGCCAACAGTTCTGGCCATGGCACTTTCCTGCAAAGATCATGGCAGCATTAAAATGTGATTAATTCCTGGCCCTTGCAAAATAATAATCCTGTAAAAAAACCTCAAAGAGAGACAGCTATACAGGGCAGAGAGCTGGGAACAGAAAAGCCAAGCTGAAGGATTTGCCATGATGTCCTTTGAGGCCAAGTATAGTGGTAGGTGTTGCTAACTCTCCTCGGCAACTTAAACGTCTACAGGCATCATTGCAAGCAAGAAAACTCCATTTTCTGTACAATGATTAACTTTTCAGTTAGGTGTATTTCTTCCCCTATCTTTTGATAGGGAATTCATTTCAAACATCTAAGGTAATATCAACAAAATACTGTAATTAGATTTAATGACATAGTTCCAAGATTAATAGGTGATCTTCCTCACAGCCTACAATTTTAATTTCCAAAATTTCATTTGTCATAGTGCTACTCTGCAGTGCTCATCTACACCATCCACAGTGTTTACCTACACTTTTCCTCACAACTTGTAAAATGTGCTGCCTTTTTCAGGCATAGACAGCTGAAAAGATGTATTAGGAACAAATCTATGTTCATGGCATATAATCACAAGATGACAAGACACTTAACGTTATTTATTTATATTATATATAGCAACTTCTGGTACGCAAAATCACTTTTCAGTCCCATTTTAGGGGATTACCTAATCCTGTAATTGATTCTGTGTGATGAGGCCCCCTCGTCCTATGGAGACCCAGTGACCTTCAGAACAGGAGCAGGCCTGAAAACATTCTATTATTTCACTGTTATTTATGTGTAAATTACAAGATAATGTAGGATGGGAACAGATGATAATTTTACCTTTTTATTTACTTCGCTGGGTTCAGACTTGAAGTGTTTTATGTCCCAGCCCAGAAGGAAAATTGCTCCCTATCAGTAAGAATGACCAAAGACAAGACTGAAATTTTCTTTCAAGTAAATCAAATGTTCCCTTAGAAATTTAGCCAATCATACTGGTTCCCAAACAGCTCAGAGCTACTGTAAAGCTACTATCTACTGTAACTGTCACATCTCAAAACCTGCAGTTAAGGGGTGAGGCAATTGCTCACTGGTTATAAATACCAGCAGATTAGTTATCTATAGATTAGTATCACATTACTCATTCCAGAGCCCATGAAATCAAACATGAATCAGCTTGGCTTCATATACCAACAACCACATCCTACACAAAGGTGAGTCCACAGGTACCAGCTGATGACATTTTATAGTCCTGCGGGTTTTAGTATTACAGAAACAAGCTATTAGGCATGCGTGCACATACAGACTCACACAGACACATCCACAGACACACATAAACCTTGCTCCTTCACTGTCCCACCAAATATAACTCCATGGATTAAGGCCTTAAATAAGACTCTAAGAATGTAATTTAGTACAGTCTGAATCTCCCTTGGGCAAGCCTGAGGTAGCTCCTTGGGCTGTCACAGCTAAGCAGCTGTCCAGCCTAGCACTGGCTCAGGAGCCAAAAACCTGCCTCATTTGGGTGACAGTAAAACAGTTGTAAAGGATCAGACAGACATTATTCATGACTGGTGGAGGGAGGGTGCTTAGAAAATAGCTAATACCAGTAATCACTAAGAATAGAAAGGTAAACAAACTGCGTGTAAATTTGTATCTGCTTGAACTCTGAAATAAATTCTTACCACATTTCTGCAGTGCATTCCTAATCTAGCAATAGGGTAGATTCCCATTCTAGGCTTGAAGAAAGGTGATAAAACTATTTACTTTTACCCCTGTGACAAATACAGAAAGTTCATAGCCCCCACACAATCAGTAATGACAGGAGTTGCTGCCTTTGACATGTTAACTTGAGTTTCTGTTCAGTGTATGCCTCTTGACATCTCAGTGTCTGACTTCAGCCAAGGATGTTTTGTTCTTGAGGCAAAGGTAGGTACCTTTAATTATGTTTTTCAACACTTATGGCCTTATCTAATAATACAGCTTGTTTAAAAAAAATGACTTCTAGCTTTGGTGTACTTCAGTGTTCCTTTTGTGTGCTAGCTGTGGGCTGCAAAATCCTTTCTACTGAGTAGCTGTAACAGAGCCATCCATGAAAGGTTTGCTTTTCTCTGTTCTGCGCTTTGCATGTTTGTGGAGGAGAAAAGATTCCACTTACACAAGGTGAGCAAGTACAAACAGTTATTATTCTCTAAATACCACATTATCAAAACTAAAGAGACAAAAAGTGAGTGAGGGTGGCTGTGATCCTTTGGAGTTACTGCTGCTCCTTCCTCCCCATCAACCATTTGAAATGGTGCACCATGTCTGAGAGCCACTCTCATTATTACTGATCCTGGGACACATCTTCCTACTTTGCTTTAGTGGGTGCAAGATGACATATTTTCACCTCTGAGGTGACAGTAGGTGACAATGAGATAGGTGGCCCATTTCATCCCCACATTGTTTCACTGATCACAGTCTGCCAGCTGCTTGATGACTGTGCACGTCAGCCCACTAATCTTGAGTGATGCAAAGCTCCACGGAGTCTGGGGAAATACCATTGTCTGTGACAAGTCATGCAGGAAACAGCCATGCAAAGGAGCTGTCAGGGCAAAGGCTTGCTCTAGAAGAGGGGTGTGTGGGGTCAAAAGTGCAGAAATCACTTTGGATCCAAGGCAGTATAAATTAGCAGTGGCACCTATTCTACCCCACAAGATCTCCTGTTTGCAGCACAAAGTGGAAGAATTAATGTAGCAAAAATATACAATGAAGCAGCAACCAGCGATCATCAAGTTATTGCTAAATCCTCTGGATGGTGCTTAACTTGGGAAAACAGGCTCAGGTAGGAATACCAACACTATTACGTGACGTGGCTCAAAAAAAAAAGTATGCCATGACATCTCCATTCTTGGCAAAACACAGAGACTGCTACAGGCACTCTATTCCCTCTGCAGCTTGGAGTGATGCAGCTGTAGCTGCTGTGGCTGTTAGTTACAGATCTCCTCTTTCCTGTGTCTATCTGGATAAGAGGAGGGCATGAAAAGCAGCTCTCTATCTGGGAAGTGGTGGAAGAAACAGTACTTGTGGCTCCAGCCAAAGTCTTCCTTTTATGGATTTGACTTTTTTAATTAGTTGCATAACAAGGTGCCAGGATTTTAGCAGCCATGTTACAACAAATAAGTAATTTCATAATAAAGCCCCCACTGTCCAGTCGCCAAAGATAACTACAGGTTATTCTCAGCTTTCCTATCAAAAGCTGTTTCAGAGTTGGATATTTTATCTGAGTACTTCAGAGACTGCCTGAATAACTTCCTGTGCTCAGAAGAATCTCAATGGTTGTTCATTTTGTGTGTATGCGGCATGCTGGTGGAGAATGCCCAGTTGGTCCTTTCTCTCCTGTCATCATTAGCCATATATGTGCATCAGGCCAAGAGCTCAACACTAAACCAGAGAGGAGTGGAAGGGTCTCCACCTCCTCTTGTAGCCAGACCATACAGAAACACTCTCTGTATGTGGTTTGGGGACCCAGTTGCAGGAAGCACAGGCTTAGCTGTGCTCTGCCAAGTAGGACAGCGCTTTATCCTGGCAGAGATGTGGAGAGGGAAGTACAGTCAGAAGACAGTAGAGGGGAAGGAGAGGAGTCTGTCTAGTGCTCGGCCAGGTGATTCTGAGAGCAGGTTCGAGCCACAGTCAAGCTTGGACTCCTGTAACATCACATTGCCAGATGAGTTTTGGACATGTCAAAACAGGGATGTTAGGCCATATGACTTTACTATAGACCCAAGTGAGGAGCTCACTGCAAGGTGGATCATGTATCATTCCTGCCAATCAATAATGTTATGGCACTGATGTCAGGCTGACAATTTAGACTGAAAATCCTTCCTAGAAGGATCAGGATAGCATGTGTGCATGTGTTCCTGGGGTTGCTGGCCATCTGGGTTGCTCTTAAAGCTGTGTGGTTTTACACTCTGCCCACATTTCAGGCATGTATCCGTATCCAGAACGTCACCAGACAACTGCGTGTGTTAACTTGCTCCCTGATCTACACCCCTTCCTGGACTTTTGACAAAGTCAAAGTCCATGTTTTCTTTAGGATCTTCAAAACCCTTTCAGAAAGACCTGATGACAGAAAGTCTGTTGATTTTTGTTGGGACTGCAGGAAGATCCCTTAGTTGCCAAAGGAAAAGAATGTGAACTATATTTGTCAAATGTCATCCAAGGGAACCAACCCTCAAACTCTTCCTCACATATAAAATGTCCTGGCAGGATTACCATATAATATCCATTGCAGCAGTGGAAAATATCAAAGGATCATGGTTTAAAATTAAAAAAACACCCTTTCTTGTCTGGAAAGCAACACACTGTTCCTCTTCCTCCTTTTCCTTTCTCACCTGTAGATTGCCATGCAGTTTAGTAAAGGAGATTAAGTAGCCACAATAAACATACCCATGTGAGGTCAGCAAGTGCAAATGGAAGCATCGCTTTACTTTTTAGCCCAAACCTTCTGTTACTGTAGCAAATGACATTTTTTTTTGCAGCTGACTAACAGAAGCCGATTTAGGCCCTTTGCACTTGCTGGCAGCAAGTGTTCCCGCTCCAAAAATAGCCTATTGAAGAAAGAAGTGTCAGTTGCTGTCTTCAACAGGCTGCTTTCTAAACCCATTGTTAGAAGGCACCTACTTCAAATGAAACCTGGCATGTCACCACATTGGTGGGCAAAGTGCCATTCTAACAGATGGGCAGTGGGTAGGCAGTGCCAGTGATTCAGTCTGTATATCAACCTTGAGTAACAAGGTTGTATTCCCACCAGAGAATGTCAAAGCCTGTAGCCGTGCTCTACCATAACCTGTGTCTTTACATGTGTTGCTGCTCAACCACATCTACAGAGTAATTTAAACCACTTCTATTTCATTTGGAGCCCATACTGCTCTGCTCAACTGTGCACCAGGTTTAAGTTTTGGCTGGGTGAGCATGGCCTGCCATGCTCGGCAATGAAGGTGTGGGCAGGACTATGCAAGTAGTGCTTGTCTTTCAGTGCGTTTCTCCCCATTGTGGCGTTTCTCAGCAAGTATGTGGGAAAACACTTCAGGATGCTGTAGTCATAGCAGAAACGACCTCAACACCTGTGGAAACGCTGAGAAGCCACAAAGGAGGTATCTCTGTCTTGGGCTGTAGAAGTCCAACACGGGGTTAATCTCAGTGTTTAGGCCTCCCTACATTAATGTAAACATACACCCAAGATTCAGGTGGCAAGAGCAGTCCTGCTCTCATTTTGTACTAGTCTCACAAATCCTCATACTCTCAAGTGCGTCACAAGAGCGTCAGGCCTTGAGGAACTAGGATTCACATGCCGAAGCCTCGTGAGACTAATACGACAATGAAATCTCCACCTTTCATTGTGTCTTGTGAAAAAAAAGCCTCAGCTTTCTAGTGAAATGCCAGCCTGCATGTGGAGACTTTATCTCGATTCTTCTGTAGCACCTATTTGTATTAATGTGTTACAGAGTGTCTCAAATTAATGCATGTAAACTATAGCTGCATCTTTTCAAAATCTGCCCTTATATGTCCCATGAAGCTATTAGTTTAGCTATCACTAGGTATTAAAATTTAAAAGGGTCACTAAATGCATACTGTTAGAAGGAAACAACATTAGTTACACATTACCAGAACAAAACTAAATTAAGCAACAGCTCATTTCCTTTGTACCATCAATATTTTACTCAGCCATAGCCTGGATGCTTGTACTCACAAAAAGGAATTAATCATTCATGTGCTAATGTACATCCATTATTTTTAAATCATCACTTAAGTAATCATTTTTGTGTGTGCTCAGATGTGTGATATCTACTTATGAAAGTGCAGGGAAAATCAATAAAAATTAAATAAAATTTAAAAGGTGGATATCTGGGAAACAAATGCAAAAGAGTCCTGCACGCAGTGAAACTGCAATCTGTAAAACTCTGTTAGTGAGTCATAATTTGAAAGAGATATTGGTCTAATGCTAAGCTTATTTATAAGCCATGCTTCTCTCTTTATTTTGGTGCAAACATACAGGAATCAGTTCATCACAGATTCTGCCTCAAACCCTGCATAAAACAACAAAAGCTTTATTGACATTTAATTTGGTACTGCCATTTTCTAACAGTTTATTTACTGAGAATTGCAGGGCTGATATCATAACATCATCTGTGTCTACACATCTGGGAGGTTCCCAAACCCCTTCACAACGTGAGGTGCAGGAAGCCCAGTGGGAATGCTCCCACAGGTGGGGTGTGCAGGGCTCCCCGCCTGCATGGCATGTTGCACACCAAGTGTGGGAAACAAGGCTCAGAGAAAGCAAAACCCTCCTCTCCTGCAGTGTCACACAGCCTTTAACATCTACCCAGTGCTGATCACAATAATCAAAGCCTTGTTTCCGCTCCTCTCAGAAATGGACTAACTGTATCTGCTGGGCTGGATTTGCTGCTGCCTTGGGCTTGTCATTTACACCCATGGGAAGTGCTTCCAAATCAAGAGCCCTGCTTTACTCAGATATAAATTACAGCTACTTTACTCAGACATAAACGTCTACTAAGGTGCAAAGTAGCGAAGAACAGCAGTTAGTGCTGGCTGCATCTAAGAAGAGTAAAGATCGCCCTACTAGATTGGAGCCCACAGTCCCAAGGAAATTAAATCATCTTTTGCTGAAAGTGTGATTGCTTCTTTTGGACTACCTATGTCAGTGAAAGAATATGGCAAAGCTGTTAGATCACTGCAAGTACAGTGAATTTCAGAGAAGAGCAGCATAATACTTGTAGTAGAATTTGGTGTAGTAATGCTGTAGGCTTTTTCATGTATTGCTTCAGTAATTTTATGGTGATGTACTTTGATGATAATTTAAGGGAGCTCTGTGTTCATGAGGCAATAAAATAATCTACTGCAAAATAATTTTGAAGGCCAAGTTGTCTATTAATATATAGTATGGCTTCTTGTGAATTAATAGACATGAACCAGAACAATGCTCCGGAGAAAGAACGAGAGTGTGTACCTTTTTGTCAAGATGGGAAGACTTAGGTTCCTTTTTCAGCTAAGACCTGACACTCCCAGTCTGTGAAATGGACAAAATGGTCCAACAGGAAATACTTCCATTTTGCAGCAACTTCAGAGACTTAGTAGTGGGTTCCCACTCAGCTCTGCGCTGAAAGCAATGCTTTTGGATGTTTCATTCTGAATAAAGGACTTCTTTTTCTTTTTTCTTACTTTCTTTCCATTCTTTGTAGATTCAAATCTTTTGCAGCTGAACTTTTTGAGAAAACCAGTGCATCTCTGTGAACTGTTCCTCCCTCACCAAGATGTATTTCCAGCCAGCTCATCTGCAAATGTCACTGAGTACATGGCAAGAAAAGGCACAGCAGTATCATCAGCTTACTGATAACGGATAAGAGAAGCACCATGAACTGAGCATGATTCAGAGATGTATTGTGAATGACTATTTTAGACTGTAAGGAACTGAGAATTTAATTCTCTTTCGGAGAAGTACCTGGTGAAGCTGGGTTGAAGCAGCTTGGGGGCTCCCTGAGAAGCATGCAGGAGTTCAGTACATGCTGTGTAGGCACCAAACCAAGCACACAATTTACATCCCGGGCAGTGCAAAGCAACCAGTTACTACAATCCAACACATAGATGTGAGACCATAACCTTGGAGAATTGGATCTGATGTGTTTACTTAATTGCAACCTAATTAAGTGACAATACATGGCCGTGAGCGGTATACAAGGCAAAAAGCGTTTGGCAGATGAAGCATCCGCCAGGTCTGAAAGCCACTATCTGTTAACTGTGCAGGACAAGCACTCTTGCAATTACACAAACAGTTAAATAGATATGGATTTTAAAGTTCTTCCCACTTTATCAAATTCAGCTGTTGTCAGAGCCTACAGCAAGAGGGAGGAAGGTGAATGTGAGGGCAGAGAGCTTCTCAACCGCATCAAGTGCCATGTGAGTGGGTAGAGGGAGGGCCTTCATCTAAAGGAATGTATTTGGGTTACAGGAGGTGACACAGGTTCTTTGAGTGAGCTGTCTGCATAGAGCTACCTGACCTCTTAAGATTAAAGTTGCTGCTTATAAGAATGTAAAGTCTGATCTATAATAATTCATTTTTCTGGCTGCCTAAAGGACTAAATGGCTCTTTTCCCAGTTCAGAATCTGCAGGTTGGCTGGGGATCACTTGGGGGGAGAGATTCAGCTTTCCCTATGCCTATGGGCCTCTACAGGTCCTTAAGCCAAGGAGAACCCTTGCAGAGAAACCAGAGTAGGAACTTTCACAGTTGTAAAGAACTGCCTTAAACCTCCGAGTGTGCATCCACTGTCTCCACACACAGACACCTGTGTCTTTTTTGCCTTTGCTCAAATTCAGCAAAATGTTAAGTGTCCTGAAATGCACTTCTTATGATGTGAAGGATAAAAATGTCTCTGTCTTGCTTGTGCCAGTTTATTGCTAATGTGGGCAGGTGATTCATCAGTGGATGAAATGAGATTTTCAAGTTCTTTTAAAATGATGAGATAGTTTTCAGAGCTCACACAGTTTGTGACTAGATACATGATTAATGAATATATTTGACAAATAATGTATCTGACAAGTTTAAAAAACATTTCTGGCTAATTGCTTTTATTACTCATCAATCCTGAAAGGCGAATAGCAGGATAAGATTTGTATTTTATGATCTGCATTTTTCTAGTCTCTCTCTTGGCACAGCCCAGTGGAAGGGATGCAATGTAAACACTGGATCTGTGTCTGCCCATGACTTTTCTTTGGTTTACTGTTGATTTTGTTTGTTCAAGCTAGACTGAGCCTAGCAAGTGAAACTAGACAGGAGATTGGCCAGTTTCAAACTTCAGTTTACAGTTTCATAATCAATTGCTTTTGGCACCATGTGACTTTTATACAGCACTTTGTCAGATTTTTTGTTTTGATTTCACTCTAGACCATGCTCACGTTCCCATCTATTCCTTACTGGGTCCCATTCAGAAATCTCATTTTTAGGATTACATTTTCCTATTAAAAGCTTGATTGAAAGATGGATTCAGGGCTCAGACACATGCTCACTTAACAAAGCAGATGCAGCAATTTCTTCAAGCTGTTTGTTACCACCTGCTAGTAAGACGCCTTGCCCCGCCAAGGAGTGAATGGAGCAGAGCGTGGTAGCAGCTTCAGTGCAAAGTCCTGTGGCTTAGTTAAATTCCCTGGACACATTCCCTTCCATCTACAGATGGCTAAGCTCAAACATGTATTAAAGGGCCACTGACGTAGACTGCAGTTATGAATGATCTGAGCAGTTTTCCTGATTGAGACCAGCATCCCCAGTCCTGTGATGAGACATGCCAGAGGACTTCCAAACCTGTCCCAGGCAGCCACTGGGGCTGTGCTTGGGCAAAGAAGCTACCAACACCAGTGCTGGTGCAGGACCACGTGCTCAGGCTGAGCACACGCATCCCCTCATGCATGCTGATGCTCATTAAGAGGCCCAGCTGCTTTACAATGCCCCTCTGCCAACCATTGCTGCCCCATAACTGGGATGCAGAATGGGTAACATACCTCTTCCTTGGGCTCCCTGGGCAAAATCAGACAGCTGGCCTAACTGCCTGCTTAAACTATTAAACCTAATGTAGTTTTCAGTCCATGACAGCCTAGAGGAGAAACAGGGAGAAGTCTTGGAGACCATTCTGCTGAACAAATACGGGGAAATTTTTTATACTAGCCTGGTAACTGGGGAAAGTGAAGCAGTGATGTCTTAAACCACAGTAGTGGTTTGTTAACTGATATTGTGGGTTCACAACCACTTCTCTGGGGCTGCTAGGGGGGTTTGGGGAGAGAGAGAGAGAGAGAGAGGGAGGGAGAAAGGGGTTACACTCAGATGTACATCTTTGCAAGATCAGCATGTACACACCCTTCACAAACCTGCTCATGCAGCCTGCATAAAGCCTACCAGGAGCTGTTGATTCAGGTTTTTCTTATTAACACAAATATAGTTTTGGGGACTTAAACTTTGGAACATAATGCAGTCTGCTACACTATCCTCTATTTAAAAATAAACCAGAACAACATAGAAGGCATAGCATCAGTCAGTGCTGTGAAAGCAGACTACTGAGCCTGTGCTCTTGCATTGAATCAACTTAGTTTATGAGAACGTGCCTTACTCAGACCCAGCCCTGCAAACACATTTGACCACACTTAGTGGCATGGGACAGAGTTACTGCCTGATCCAGTCCTTACAGATAAGAGCCACTGACCTGTAAGAGGCGTTTCCTTACCACTCTTTCATAGCATAGAAATCCATTGTTAAGAGACAAAATTCATCAGTCAGCTTTATTTGTGGCATCTTTTTTCCTTTATATAAATTTTAACATTATCTTTGTTTTTGGCAGAGAGTGATAAACTGTGGGATTGTCACCCAATGCCAGTTACAGCAAGCAGGGTGAGCAGGAGCACTTCAGAATCTAGTAAGAGTGGAGGGATCTGAATATTCATAGCGAGATGTAGTTGCATATACAAAGTGAGCAACTGCCACCAATGGGAGAGCTGATTACTACTCATTTGCAGGGGCAGAGAAATGAATCCTAACTGGCTAAGATACTTTTGTTATCATGAAACACATATTTCGCTACAGCAAATGGCTTCAAATCAGAAAAATTACATTTTTGTGCTGGCTGTCTATAAACAGGATGCAGTTAGTGTAAGACACCCACAGCTGCAGATTTTCAAGGCCAGACTGAATTTGCTGTACCCAAGGCCATACAGTGTTTTACAGGGAACCCAAGGAAATAACTTGACTGATTGGTTGGCACTCAATATTGTATGACAGTTTTCATGAGAGTTTGTATTTTCACTCCAAACTTTAATCACAGCATCACAGACCCAGTCCTGGTTTTGATAAAGTCAGTGTCAATGTCATCAGCTTTGGTAAGTGCACAACTGGGCCTGCACTTGATAAACCTGAAAACTGGGAAAGCTCTTCAGTATTAAGAGTTTAGCTGAGACAAACGTCAGAAATTCAGGGCCTGTTGCTGACTGCCTGACCCCAATGGGATGGCAGGTGGAAATGGGCAAGGAGAGGGGTAGAACTAAGATGATGGCCAGCATCAGAAACACAGCTTTCTAGAAAGACAGATGCAGCTTTAATCCACAACTCACCCACAGATATCTTTCTAACACTGATGATAAGATTTGTGGGAGTGGTTTGAGGAAATCCCAGAGAAAAGATATCTTTTGCATAATTGTGCTACACTAATTCTTGTTCCTTACAAGAAAACTATTCTGGAGATAAAAGCAGCTTTCTAAAGGGGAAAAAAAGGAAGATAATATAGGGCTATATGTGAATACCGTATAAGGACACAGTAGTTAACAGATGTATTTTATTTATGAGTCACATGTTTGGAGTTGTGTCCAGTGCTGGGGTCTCCAGTACAAGGAAGACCTAGATATGCTGGTCTGAGTCCAGTGAAACAGTGAGAAGGTGATTGAGGTTTCAGAGCATCTCCCAGACAAGGAGAGAGCTGGGTTTGTTCAACATTGAGAAGAGAACGTTTGGCAGGATCTTACTGGTTAAGATTAGCAGCTGGGGGGATGTAAGGAAAATGGAGCCAGACTCTTTTCAGCAGTGCCCAAGGAGAAGAGGCAATTGGCACAAACAGAAGTACAAGAAATTCCATTTAAACATAAGGAAAACTTTTTTTTTTTCTTTTTTTTTTACTCTGAGTATGTTCAAACGCTGAACAGGTTACCCAGACAGGTTGTGGACTCTCCCTCCCTGGAGATGCTAAAGACAGAATTGGACACAGTCCTTTGGCAGCCTGCTCTGGCTGATCCAGCTCTGAGCAGTGGGGGTGGACTAGATGGTGTCCAGAGGTGTCTACCAACCTCAGCTACTCAGTGTGATTTTATGATTATTTTATATAGGGAGGAACTGGGAAACATGAGCTTGTTTATTTTTTATAAAACTTCACCAAACACTTACGGGTAAGAAGTAGTATTTTTGCAAGGTTGTGGACTAGTACTGGCAGATAGGTGTCTGCATCTCAGTATGACTTAGCAACTGCAGTACTGAAGTCTGCAAGAAGCTAACAGAAGTTGTGCTCCAAACTGGTATATGCAGAGTTTGCTTTTGATTCCAGTAATAACTAATGCAACTTATCTTTTGCCAGCAAAACACATTCCTTTGATGCCAAGAGAAAACTGCTGTGAGTAGGCCATCGTCTCTGTCATCCTTCAACTTCCTTTCTGTGGATAACATTGGAAAGGCCAGCTTTTCTTGTTCTGTTTTTTATTCTATTTTTCCCCCCATATCTGTCAGTGATAGTACTAATAAGTTTTGAAACAAAAGAACAATTTGTTACTTTAGAATTAGCACCATGACTGCTCTTTGTATGGAAATAAGGTCATTCTGCTCTAATGAAACTGCTGAGCTGAATGCACAGTTTGAAGTTCATGACCCACTGAAATGATGATTTATGCACCTTTCTTGCAAATTACCTATGTCAACATCATACATAATATATTTCTATCACTAGACCTTTGAAAGGAGTTTTCTTTTGCAAGAGTCTTCTCTTTATTGCTGTGGATACTTTTGTTCCCTTAATATTGTCCCATAGGAGAGTTTAAATTTTACAGTGCACTAGAAAGCTCTTAAACTCCTGCTTTCAGGTAAATGCTTAGTCCACTTAGATGGGTATTACAGTGGAAAGCCCTTTTCCTGTACTATCACCAGCTTACATATAGTCTCAGCTCTGGAAAGACAGGACACGTCAAGATCTGCACCAAGATGTGACAGAGAAAGAGGTAAGAAGGAAAATGGCAAGACTTATCAGTATGGCCGAGGAAGCTGCAGTGTGATGGTACCTGCTCCCACACCATCCCTCCCCTTCTCATTCATGCTCAACGTTAAATTTGTTACATGAAAAGACAAGAAAAATCAATGTGGGATCAAACAATTAGGGACAGATCATGGTGGATCAAGAAGCATTTTGTCTACATAGGATTATAATATGAAAGAAAATAAGTATCTGGAACAAAAAATGCTGGGGAGTGGGAACAGTGTGGTGTGGATTTCCCTCTGTTGTATTTCCACTGAATTTCATTCATTGAAAATGCTCACTATATGGCAGCTATTTGGAAGACCAGTGCCAGAGTAGTGTTTTGTATATTCTGTAGATAGAAGTATACTGGGAATCTGGTCAGCAGTGTAACTGTTTATATTCATTATAAACAATCTGTGTTATTTGGCAACAAACCCTGTCTTTCTGAGTTGACTCTTGTTGCTGCTGCTGAGATAGTTCTATCAGCTGGTTGTAATTTTACTTTGGGGGCACACAAAAGTACACTGTATTTCTTCCAAATCATCTGTGGGAGAAACATGAAGAATACACTAAAGGCCCCTTACTCTTGTGGGACCTCTTTTGGCCCTCTTTCAGTAGTCTTTAAGGGCCATAAGAGGATGCAGAATAAGCTTAGTTTGTGTGTGCCTTGTAGTGCTATTATATGCCTCTTCATCTTCTTTCCTGGTTTTAATCCCCAACTACTTCCATCTTAGGCAATGATAGCAGATAAAATAAGAGAAGAGGCTCTTCATCTCTTATTAAAAGAAGAAAAGAATTGTTATTGAAGGTGAAATGGGCATGGGATTAGGGGAGAAGATCCTGCTGTGAAAAAGTTAAACCCCTATTTCGCTTTAAAGATGAAGCAAATAGCATAGAAGCCATTTTCTTAGCCTTCTACACAAGGCTGAGTTTAACCCCGATGAATAAGTATGGTTTTCACAAGATGGGCTCTTGCATTTGTCCTAGCTACCCTGCATCTGAAGCACTTACTGCTTAGTGTAACAGGTATTTGTGCTCCTGCCTAGAACAAGGGCAGTGTAAAAGATTTTCTACCTGTCAGTTATTTGGGACACTCCAAATGATCCTCTACTGTATAAGGAGGAGATACATCTTCTGTATTTGTTTATTCTTAAAGGAGCAAAGGCCTGACAGTGCATTAGCTAGTGAGCTTCATGATTAGGATCTTCTGCCTCATAGTCTCAACTCTGCCCAGAATGAGTCAAAGTTGAAACCAGGACAGAATCAAAACCTGAACTTTTACATCCGACATTCCTGGTTTAACTGCTAGGAGCTGGTCGCTCAAAAGGCATATTTCTCTGTCACTCCTGAGCTGTTCCAATTTGTATGAATAATTAAACGTTCATTAAACTTAATGAGAGATGGATTCGACAGTCCAGCAAGTTTGGGCATTCACCTCAGGTGTCACTGATGCAGGCTGAAGTCTCTGCTCCAATGACTCCTCAGAGCAAACAGGCACAGCTGAATTGCTGGACTGGGATTGCTTTTGCTTGACTGAAATTTTCCAGGAAAAAGGAAGAAACCCTATACCAAACTGTTTGTTGAAAGAGGCCTGACCAGCTCTGCACGAGCCCTACCACACGCCTGCTACTTCTCCGACCACAGACCTGATCAGACTCTAGCAAAAATATTATGAGAACGTGTCCCAGCCAGCAGTGTTCCAGAAGAGCATTTCCTCAGCATGAGCAGTTTTATTTCCTCTCCTATGCCAACAGCTTCCACTGTGGGGGAGTGTGTTTGTGCTCACACCTGCGCCTAGAAATCACAACTGCACAAGAACAGGAGGATTTTTGCCACACACATTAGGGGCTTTAAAAATTTCCCAGTAATTATCTGGTTTCCTAGTTTTCCCTGTCTATTTTTGCTAAGCCCCGGCTTGTTACAGATGAAGGCTGCAAACCGAGAAAGCCCCTCATTCTGAAGGTAGCTGTTTCTACTAAGGGAAAGCACATTCACTTTGGCCGTGATCTTCTTCCAACAAGGTGAGGATCTGCTCTCAGCTTACACCCAGCCTATCCCAGCTCCACTGAGTTTGACCCAAGAACAGAATTTATCTCCTTGCAATCTCTGGTGCTAGAGGTTGAGCTTTAGCTCTCCTTCAGCAACTTTGGCTCTTTCCCTATCCCTCCTGCTCTCAGAAAGTGCAGCAGAAGCCTCTCTAAATTTTCATCAGGTGATTTTCATTTGTTCAGTACTTGAAGAGCAGGATTTATTTACCGAGGATTTAAATTTCTCTAAAGTAGAGAGAAACCAAATAGCGCTGCTCTTTAAGCATGCCTCCACATTGACAAAGCATTGGGTTACACTTTCCATTTGAAGCTTTTCTTCTTAAAAAATAATTCAGACATCCCTCCTGAGACCTTCCCGGCGCCGCCCCCTCCTTGTAACCCAATCCACCTCTGCCTGAGAGCACAGCGCTACTTGCCAGGTGTGCAGGCATGTTTGTCACATAAAAGAAGTAACGCATAACGACTGGCAACATGAGCTCTGGAAAGGCATTCAAAGAGAGCTTTATGTATTTTGAAGTATGAGGTGTGTGTTTTGCTAAGGGGATTCAGTATCTGTATTTTACTGTAAATGCACCTTTTCACATCACAGCATCAGCTGTGAATGAGAAATTAATTTTGTTGACGTTCTGGATGGCTTTTGATTAGAAATGGATCTCTTCCCACAGGCATCCTCTGACATCCTTCCTTTACCTGAGTGCTATCAGAACTAGTAGGAGGCAACCATCATTTCTGTTTGAATGAATTCTCTTGTTATTATAGTGTCAGGCGCTTAGCACTGTCTGACCCTGCAATCTACAGGCCCAGACTTTCTGCACTTCTGAAAAATAGTGATAACTAAGATAATAATAATTCTCAGCACTCCTGTAAAGCTTTTAATCCACTGATCTCATACCAGATACCAGCACTTACTACTAGAGGAAAGCTAAATATGTGGCATGAGGAATCCTATCATTTGAAGAAGGAAGCCTGCAGAACACTGCGCACTGGGCCATTACAGAGGACAATGGTCAGTTGTATTGGGTAACATGCTGATCTCTCTGCACCTAATAGTAAAATAACTTCAGTGGAGCCATAAATACAAAAAAGTGTTGTGAAAAATATGGTCATGGTCTCTGTACTCAAAATATGCCCTGTGTAGCACAGCACTGCAAACCGTAATGCGGATGTTTGCTGTCTGTCGCTTATCTTGCATGTCTGACTCACTGGATTTGACTATTTGGCTTGTCTACCTAATTTATTTTAAATTTTAATATCCCTTGATATAACTTAGTTAAGTGAAATATTGCAAAAATATTCTGCAAATATTGCCATTATTTCAAACTGATTTATTTTTACACCAGATTTGTTTGTATATTATAGAAATTCATTCTTTTTTGCACCAGCATTCACGGCAAATGGACTTCACTGAAGAGATTTACCAAAAAACAAAAAATTACATTTGCATATGTCCTTGCTAATATTTGCTCTGGAAAAGTAGACAAATGCATCCAACTAGGAGAAAGACAGATAATCATGTAACCATGTACCTATATGACAAAGAATAGCTAGTTAATGCTCCATGACTTACAAGTATGTTACAGCTTTAAAGACAAATTACAATCAAACTACTAAGAACTAGAAAAAAAAAAGAAAAAGTCCTATTTCTAAAATAGGTTTGACTAGCAAACACTTCTGAAGCTGCTGTGATCTGCTTATGGATTACCTACAAGCAGAAGGAAAAACTAGACTTCCCTGATAAATGACTTATTGTTAATTATTCACTGAGTCCTATTCTCCTACCCACTTTAATGAACTCTAATATAGTGAATCTTAATACCCAACATAATGAAAGTAAATTTTCACCCTCAGTGCAGTGTGAATGGCACAGTCTCTTTATTCTTTTATTCACAAAGTGTCAGTCATTCATTTCAACTCCGGATCATTCAACAGAACTAAGATGTGCAGTGAATATGATTACAGTCATGTCACCCCGTTAGTGCAAAGGGATTTTCAATAGCACTTGACGGCACACTGCTGGATTGTCTCAGTGCATTAAAACAAACCAAATTATTCTGGTTTTATGTACATATCGGTACTTGTTGACATACTAGTAAATTGTTTTAATGGCCTGTACTTATGAAGGTGTGTATCTTTGTAGTTAAATTCTAATACGTTGTAAAGTATACTTTACGTAGAAAATACTACTCTCTTAGGAAAACTGTAATCACAAAGTTTAGACTTAGAAAATACAGCAATGCTAACAGTTTTATCCAGCCTTTGAATAGCCATTCTAAGATAGATGTGTGTGACTGAATCAGAACGAGTACCAGAAGATGCAGGTTTGGAGCCAGGGGAATATAATGGGCTGTCAGTTACAGCCCAATTAAATGGTATTCTGCTCAGCTGTTTGTGGCTGTAACTGCAGCCTTGATGAAAACCAAACCAAGACTTCTTTTACCTAATCCTCAAAAATAATTTCCTTTAAGCAGTCTTTAGACCAGCTTCATATCTTATGTCAAACAAAGGAGATGATGAATACGTCCCTCAGTTAATACCACTTTCATGCGAAGGGTGTACATTGGCCTAGCAAAACAATAAATAAATCCACCATGATGAATACTGGCACTCTTTACTCCGTATTCCTGCCTCTGCTTCAGCTCCATGCTGCCATGCCAACTCAGAACTACAAAAAATATTCTTAGCATGTGTCCTGTTTAGGAAGACTGACCAATTTCCTCCAACTTGTGGTGGTCCTTAGAGTCCAGGAAGAAATAATTCACCTCACTAACCTTTAGGGACTTGAATGCACAGATGACTTGCTGCTGTTTTTAATTGGTTCAGCTGTACAAATTTGATGTGGTTTGCTACACTTGCTGCTTTTGTTATGAAACATCAAAACACCCAGGAAGTCTTACTTTAATGCATGTCCAACCTCTCATCTACCCATACAGCTATTACTGGGTTGTGGTTTTCAAAATTTGATCAGAGGGGGGTCTTCCAATTACCAGGTGAGTTAGGATTCATTCCTGGAGACCATGTACTGAGGGGCAACACACATTGTGATGCCAGACAGAAACTGCCTGGCACTAGCATATCTTGATGCTGATTTGCCTGATTGCGTTCACATTCACCTCTCTGTAAGACTTTGTGCCATCTCTCAAAATAGCTGAACCTTTACCACTTAAGCATGTGATCTGACTCCTTTCAGAGCAGAGGTAATGCCTAAAAGCCCTAGAAAATTGGTGTCTCCAATTTGAATACATTCAGCATTAGAAATATATGAGCTACATCTACTTTGGGAGGGAGAGAAGGGGACGGGGTGATGGAGTATTTCAGGAGTGGGAGCGGGTCATTTAGAGGTCCCTTTATTTTAATATTGCATAGTTTCTAGCAGGAGAACTGCAGCAATGCTGCAAACCTGCTTCCAGGGAAGCCAGATCTGAAAATCTTACAGGAAGGATCTGCTGGGTGAAGTCTTTCTCAAAATTACTAATTTTAGCTGCTAATCCATTGGCATGCTTTATTCTACAGCACTGGTTGAGAATCACTGTACATACGGGCCAGAGCTAGAGAACTACAAATAGTTTGTATTTTATAAGCCTGCAATGCCGATTTCTTAATGCCACGGCTGTCCACTCTGCCCTGCTCCTGTAAATGTCTGTCTCCTTAGCAAAACTTTTGACACACAGGAGAATTCTTAGTAAATGCATGCTTTTGGTTCATTCAGTCTGAACACTGAGGTTTTTTTGTTATATGAGAATACACATAAAGAATAACAAATCTTAGAACGGTATGAGGTGGTAGAAAAGAAAAATAAACCAATCATACAAATACTCTGGAACTGCCAGGATGCAGGAATCTAGAGATCTGGGGTGGTTTGCAAAACACCCACAAATGAAAACTGATATATTGGTTACAGTCCTTCATGTGATGGGCTTTCTCCTTCAGACCTCATGGATGCTTTATGACATATCCTCAAACTGCTAATGATACATACTCAAAGTGCCAGGCTTCACTTCCTGCAGCTTCTAAAGTGCTAAAACTCTGCAAAGATGCACTATAAGCATTAACAGCACAAAGGGAAAATGTGATTTATTTACATTTCAATCACTGATTAAACAATAGTATCTAATGTAACAATCATAACTGGAATAGGGAAAGGGTAGAGGAAGCAGAGTTCTGTATATAGAATGTAGAAATGAAAAACCCTTTTGCTTGCATTTTTCATTTCACTTGATAGACAAGCAATAATGATAGTGGCATAAATGCATGCCTAGATTATCTTCAGCAAGAAAGAAGCCAGACCATACACAGTTTCTCTCATACTAAAAAAGGTTATTAGGCATATGCAGTTTTTTTGTATGTCTGAGATAAAGTGGATACATGGGCCAATGGAAATACTGTATTTCCATTAGTATATTCCGCTTGCTATAGAATATAATACAGTTGTGGAAGGAATATTATTACTTTCTTATTTTACAGTAAATGTTATGTTTTTTAATACTTATTCTTTGAAAAATACGTAAAAGATTTGGCTTTGCCTTTATTTCTATTTCTCAAGGGTCAGAACTTGTTCCTATTAAAATCAGTATATTTTGATTCTGACTTCAGTGGTATCTGGGTGCAGACCCAGCACACTCTCCCTCTAGAACACTGTATTTAACCAGTACTCGCAGTTCAGTAAAAACTATTGATCTCCTCTGCATAAAATATGTGGTTAGCTAAAGGGTGCTTATCTGTGCTAGAAATGAGCATGTTTTATTGGCTAACCTGTTTAAAGGGTAATATATCAAATATGCCGAAATATATTTAGCAATACCAGAGATTTTAGAAATGTCAATCTTAGTTTCTTCATTTTTTTAAAGCACACAAATACCAGAACTGTAGCAAACCCACATCAACTGCTGCATACCAACTTGAATAAAATGATGGGAGAGAGAAACCGAGGGATAAGGGACTGACTGGGTTTGGCACAGGGAGAACCACACATCCTCAGCATGTCCCTGGTCTGTTCCCTTGGACATGGACATGCTTCCATTTCTGGTTCAGGAGGTAAGGGCTCATTCTGCTCAGCCTGCTGAGCTTCTGCAGCAGCCAACTCCCACTTCTAACCTTTCAAGTGCGCACATTTTGCATAGTAAGGATTTGCTTTGGCTGAAAGGAAGGAGGGAGGCATTGCCACAGCAGTTCAACTGTTAGCCTGGAGCAAACAGTAACTCTTGCAGGCAGGCTGTAACAAAACGCTGGAGGCAACAGCGATTGTGTGCCCAGATTGTGTTTTTTTTTTAAATCAGGATTGGAAAAAAACAAACTAAATGGAAAAAAGAAAAAAAAATATTCTCCATATTTTCATGCAAAAAATCCACTCAGAAGTTCATTAAAGTAAATAGCTTCAATAATCACTGAATCAGGCAGTCTGTGTATCCAGGACTGAGTCATGATCCAGTATTAAAAATTTCTGGAGTGGAACCAACCCCAAACCTCTGGCCTGCTGCTAATAACACAGCATCAGCCTGCCTGAAAATATTATTCCATCCTACTGCCACATACAAATCATGTAACAAAGAAGCTGCTCATGTGAAAACATAGCTTAGGAGCAACCTGCTTGTTGCATCCATTTCTTTTGTTTTAGTGCTGGGGTTTTGTTTTAATGTTCAGAAAAGCTGTTACAAATTATTTGGGTCTTAAACTTCTCTAGGCTGCACACATGCAGCTCGCAGTGATGATAGGAGAAACCAGTCACTCTTCAGATGGACAATAAAGACAAATTATGTGATTTATCTCGCCTAACTTCAGCCATAGGCATTTGGACTGATCATTCAGTTGAAGGAATTTTACAAACCTAGAGGTCTCAGTCCTTCTGCCTGACGGGATGAGTACCCTCAGTCCATACCACTGGTCGTTACTTTCCGTCTCCTGGAGGTTACTGCTCCCTCAGCTTGGCCAGCTCAATGACACATGGGAGCATTCCTGAATTTATGCTAAATGGAATCAGGCAAGCTTGAAAAGTTTCATATTAGAAAGTATCAGCCTCTTTCTGTTGCAGATGGAAGAAGGCTACAAAAAAGAAGATGCTGTAAGAGACAGACCTATTACAGATCATACTAAAATATAGCATTGCTTTTCTTGTTAAATTATGTACAAAACCTCACTGATGATTTTAATTTCCCTAACATCACTGTGAACTGAAGAAAGCTGTCTTATCTCTGTGGTCAGCATAAATGCTGGTTTTCCCTTTTTTATCTCATTTTTATAATTAGTGTATTTTTACAATACATTCATTCTAACTTGTGATTTGTATATTGTAACTCCACAAAACCAGCAATAGTTGCTTTCTACTGTGTTCACTAAAGCAAAACTGCTTATAATGGTAGATAGACAATTTAATGAAGAGAAAAAGAATGTGAAAAAAACCCCTGGTTTCTTACTCATTTCAGCTCAAGCCCTTCCCAGGCAGAAAATGGATAACTGGACAGTTTTTGTGGACAGCTTTAGTTGCGTGACGACAAGATGAATGTAATCAATTTCTACTGTATGCATTTTTCCTATGAAAATTTCCAACATCCACTGTTGCAAGAATGTAGGGATTATTTAAAAACAACTATAATTTATCACAAGTATTTAGATAACAGCTTCATAAAGAAAATTATATGCATCTATGTCCTGGGCTGCTGGTTCTGCTGTTTTCAATAGACTTAATAACTTTTCAGAGAAAGACTATAGGGACACACAACACAAACAGACTCCAAGCACAAAAATGACAAAATGCCTCCCAATTCAGCTGTGACCAGAAGAATGGAATGTTTCTGGGGGATCTTCCTCCATAGCCAGATGTTTTCACCCCCGTTATTGAGAAGCTTAGCAGCTTTCAGATGGCCTCTGCAAACCCCTAGGGTGTTTTCAGACTACTGGAGAATGACTTTAATTTGCATGTTAAAAGATAGGCAGACTTACTTTATAGGTTGCTTTGACGCAGTCCCTCACAGTTTGCTTCATAGGTAAGACCTTCCCTGCAGATGGGATGATAGAAGAAATGGCAATTTCTTCTTTGCAACAGCCTCCCTTTGTTCACCATACAGCTTCCCAAGTGTCCAGTATTTCTCATGGCAAGTGTTAATGTACTAAATACACACACTATGTACGTAAGTGTACATATATATATAGTATGCAGGTATAAATTCAGTGGGACATATTCTTCATTCATTGAAGGCATCTGTTGCTGATCTGGCCTCCAGAGGAGCCTGACCTTAGACCCTTTTTGCCTCAATGAGCAGGAAAGTGTCCCAGGGCTATAAACATACATGATATAACTGCATACAATTAGCTCAGGGGCCTGCATCTTGCAGCTATGAATCACGTGAGCACCTGAGTATGTTTTACTTTAGCAGCAAGAAAGCAGGACAACTGAAGATGTGAGTGGAGAGGATACCAGGCAAACCACTACCCCTCCAGAGAGGGGGTCTCCCTGAACAGGCACACCTAGCTAAGGCAAAGGCTGAGTCAATCACAGCTGAACACCATGCATTCATCTAAATTGATTAATCTCCTAATAGGGCATTTATATTAATTTAACAGTTTTAAAAGCATTTGTGGAATTTAGTTATTGACAAAGAGAAAAACCAGAACCTCCTCTGTATGCCTTGTACCTACCTAAATTAGCAACTAATGAAAACAAATTGTTTTTAAAGGATTTTAATATTAATTAAGTTAATGATGACATATTCCAAGTAGTACACTTAGAATCAGTCTGTAATAGTAAGCTAACAGATGTTGGCATTTTTATTATTAATTATACATTTCATTATCATATGATGATTGTCAAACGTCACTTGACAGCAAAAAGTGTATAAATGATTCACGGTTTACATTATAATGATGATACTGTGTCTGATTTTTTAATATGCTGACTTTAGTATGCTAAATACAAAATACTCTTTGTTTTAACAGCCTGAAATGCAGACAGCTTCTGCATAACGCCAAAGACTGACTAGTCTAATATGGGTTGAAGCTCTTAAAAGAAACAAAACGGAACAGCTGTCACATTTGAAGGTGAGGCACGTATTTTAAGATTACCTCAAGCAGCAACAGAAAGTAAAAAATATCAATGTATATATTTAACAAGCATCATTTGCCTCTGTCATTCATATGGTTATGAAACAAATGTGTTGGGAAATACTGATGCTAACAAGTTGCTATCCACTCAAGATAAAATTGGGGGACAATTTATGCAGTATTTGCGGCATGAGTGTGTTTTACTTAGAATTTGTTTAAAATTCATAAAGTTTCATCTTTAAAATGAAGCACTGGAGTTGTCTTATTGATTTCAAATCACATTACGTGTATCCTTTAGAATACAGTTTCAGCAAAGCCTGCTGTAGGTACTGTAAATATCCCCAAAAGAATAATTGGGGAGGAAGCGTAAATCTCCACTGCATGTCAGAGCAGACAGATCAGAGCTCTCCAAATCAAATTCTGGTACACTTATCTTTGTAATCACCCAGGATTTTTTTTGCTTACTGTTTTCTAGATCAGCTTAATCTTTGTTCATTGAATAAATGTTAAATACTGTAAGTGACAGTTCTCTGAGGGCTGTTCTAGTCTCAACACATTATTCCATCTAATATAATCAAAGAGCAGTCAAGTCAGAAAGAAAGGTGAGTCCATTCCAATCAGATTGATTATATTTTTTTAACAGAAAGGCTCGTTTAGTAATTGTTAAACAAGTCATAAACATCCTTGCCAAACTCTATCACTGCAAAAGGCATGATTGGTAAATGAAAATGGATCCAAATTACCCTCTTTGCTTCTTAAGGGCATGAAGTGCTCGGACATAGTAATAATTCTGCCTTTCTGTGTCCCTCACACACACTTGCCATTTCAGAATTAAGATTTTCCAATGATCTCTTTTCCCCCTTTGTTCAAGTTTCACAGTTAGACCATCTCTGTCATTCTGTATTAGCACAGTTCACAAGAAGGCTATTTCAACTTCGTTTTCTAACACTTATCTGCTTAAAGTGCACATAATGTATGTCTGAAATGTAGCCATTACCCAGAGCTCTGATTGTAGCAAGAGATTATTCTTAGCTGACTCACAGAAAATTGTTTAACCCTAAAGCTCTGGGTTTTAGACACAGGAGTGTCTTTGAAACCTTATAACTTTGTTAGAATGAACTTAGTTTCTTTTAATTAACTAAGGGACGTTGTCTCATTCAAAAGAATGGATTTTTAAGGGCACAGCAATAGCACTAGGGTAGCTCCTCAGCAAACAGCCACTAAAACCACCAGAGCTACAGAGGCTGCATCAGCTGGTCATCTGTGTTAACACCCTATTCAATTATTACTGAGCATTAAACACTGAATTTCTGTTTCACATCGCTATGGATATGCTTTCTTGTTTAGACAATGGAAAGTGAATGGTCTTTTCCACATGGTATTTTTCATGCAATAGCATGATACTGAACTGCTGGGCTTCCAAGTGCCCCAGAGGCAATTTGATTTTTGGCACCCCTTTTCCTGATGTCTGTAGTAAACCTCCCACTTTTTTAGCAGGTTTGCTTAATGCTGAGAATAAGGAGAGAAGGATGATATTTACACTGACATTTTTAAAACTGTATCATTGCCTGATGTTCAGCTTTTGGAGGATTACTCCTAGAGGATCTATTTAGAGTTGGTTCTGGTCTGGTCTTTTTATGTTTTATTTACCCTGTGCCTGTTTATTGTTTGCAAAATAGACTGAGTGTGGAATCTCAAAGGGTCATTTTCCATTGCTGCCCTCTGCTGTATCATCAGCAATCTGTTCTCCAGCATGTGCAAAAACCAGGCACGATTCAAGGGCATAAAGAAAAATTTCTCAACAGTTTGTGGTCACAGTTTTTTTGAGTCATGTAGCCCCATAATAATCTTCTAGGAAACATTCCAGTCCATTCCTTGCTATCAGGCTCTTGCTACTGTGGCTTCTGTGTGGGTACCATCGTTCTTTCCTGGACATTAGTGTTTGACATACGATACTATCCCTTAGCCTGGCTTACAGGCCCTAGTGGTGGCACACATCCAGTGATGATGTTTTGACCTAATTGCCCACAAGCAGTATTGAAATTCACTGTGGAGTATATCAAGATCTACTTTCATTTCATTTGCCTTTCCATCATGAGGAGTACTGAGCACCTCTTATCATAAGCGGTAACAGGGCTTCTTCATGAATTACTAAGCCTCAGCTGTACCAGGACCTGGCAAATTTCCAGCACAACCTATAAACTGGCTAAAGCTGAGTAAACAAATTATAGTGCACAAATTTAGCCTCTCATTCTGTTTGTGATGTGTCAGAGAACAGTTTACAGCTTGCTTTGCTTCATTCATAATTCAAAATCTTTTGGCAAAGCATTTCAGTGAATAATCCTGTACTTGTATGTGATGAGTATTTATCAGGTCTTTGGAATATTCAGGTCTCAAGAGGTATTAACAAACTTTCATGGAGGCGCAGGCTTCCATACCTTTCTTTTGACTAGGTAAGAAGTAGTGCTAAACTGGTTCATATTCAGCATTCCACAGAAGTTTCTGCCTGCCTTTTTTGTGGCGCAATGAGAAATTTTTCCTTAAAACATTATGAAGGCACAAATGTACATTACAAAAGCAGCCACCAAAGGGAAAAAAAAAGCTCAACAAAACCAATGACCACTGTGCTTAGATTCAACTGCAAAATTAAGTCACAAGCAAGAAGACAGGCTTGTAGCCTAAGGGTCTTTCCTAGAGCAAGGTTTCAGTCTGTTGTAAATCCTACTGGACTAAATTTTAGCAGAAGAAAGTGCTTAGCTATTCAGTGTGACCCTCAGTATAGCAGAAAACAACTCATATTTTCCCTTCCCAAGCTAAAATCACATTCCTTACTACATAAACCAAAATCCCAGTGACAAAAGCTAGGACTGACTGGGCAAGAATATTTCAGTGCAGAAGTTACACTCTCTAGTGATAGATGTGGCTATGCTGGAAACCCCAGGGTGATGCCAGACAGCAGTCCTCAGCAAACATGACAAACCCAGAACCAGACCCCACCCTCGCTTCTCTTTCCTGTTGTAGCTGTTTGGATAAGCAGCTCTAATGCAAGAACTACTTCAGCTCTTTCCTGTCCTTATTTCAAAGACAAACATGGTTCTTAAATGGTAGAGACTTTGTGACGGTTCTCTACACAGGACAAACTCTAGCAAACTCATTTATGTTGTTATCTGTGGAAGGAAAGACAGAAGACACTGGAACACTGTCAAATAAAAATCCTTCTTAACAAAAAGCTGATGGAAGCTAATACAAGTATTAAAAGCAATTATCCAAATGTTTCTACATTTGCTTAGCCGTAAAGTTAGTAGAATGATTGGTATAAAACTCAAGAAAAGCTTTAGAAATGTTTTAATGACATATAAACCAAGAAATTTTCAAATGATCACAATCCAGATGGTGCAATATGCTTTGGAACGTGGTGGTAGTAGTTCATCACAAGACACTACCATCCATCCTGGCTCTGCACCATCTGCATTCGTGAAACTTAACCAGACCTCTTATCCTGACTCACTAACCTGCTGCCAGGCATCCATGCCTACAGCAAATTGCACAAAATTATCAAATGCATTTAGAAAGCCTTTTTTGCTTCCTCAAAAAAAATCTGTAAATACCGTAATACCTACAATGAATTAACAGCCAGAAAGTCACAATGTATGTGTCTAGATGATCTTGAGTTACAGGTAAACCTGATTAAATCTGGCATTAAGCATGCAGCAACCCTAGGTCCAGTTCTTGCTCCAGATACATGTAATTAAATGGTTTCATACCTTTCCCTCTCTCTCACACACACAGATATGCAATTGGCAGACTGCTGTTTGGAGACCTGGGAACTGTACTTTTGCCTATGCTGATACACATTTGAGAGCTGGAGAACGGAGACTAAATGAACTGATTAGGTTTTTAGATGTGCCTTGGAAATGGACTCTGACCTGAATTTACTATGCTCTGCATAAGATTATTTTACCTACCCTCCTGGGCTACCACAAACAACCAGCAAATACAGTATTTCAAAAACCCTCATTCAATCTAAAGGGATATTTACAGGAAAATCTCAACTTTAAACAGAAAATGAATGCTTCAGCAATAACGACAAGAATAATTTTTAAACAAGAATTGTAAGAACTTTGTACTATCCACAAGGCTTTCTTAGAACGGGAAACTAAATTCACAGACTATTTCTTTAAAATTAAAAGATTCCTTTTGCTGTGTTAACATTTTTCCTTCTGTGCTGTTGCAACCACTCTCCCACTCCTTTATCTGACTGATATGGTAATAACAGGTCCTAGGGCCATATGTTCAAATACATTAGAATTCACGATGACTTTGTTCTAGTTTCTTAGTTCTTATTAAGGCTGACAATCTTCAGGGAAAATGAGCTTTTCTAGCACAACTTCCTTAACATTGTAAAAGATTAACATATACAAATACAGTGTTTGACTGCACAAGGGGTTGTGTATTGATTGTAGGCCTGATCCTGCCTGCACATACTTCTGGGCATATTGAAAACAGTTGCTTTGCTTTCAAAGGGAATCTCCTGGCAATGAAATTCTCTGGTATGAGCAAGAATTTCCAGGCTGAGCCCCTAGATATGCATAGCTATGAATGAAAACAAAACTTTGGCTGGAGATAACAGGGTCAGAGTCACAGAGCAAGCTGGCACATGTGTTCTGAAAGCAAGAGATCCTGACCTGGGCCTGGTCCCTCCTGGCTGCCGATGAGCTGTTCCAGGGCTTGCCCTCAGCCCTACTCCTGTGGGTAGCCCAGGTGAGACCTCACGACTTAAAGATGTGCCTGTGCAGAGTGATACCCAAGTTAATGCAAATCTTAGCAGTACCGGCATGGTAACTAGAGGAGGCTGAAAATGTTAGCAGGGTACATAAAATTTACAGATATACAGTTTCAGAGGGAATTAAACTATTCAGAAAGTCAGATCATGTTGTAAAATAGTTTGGCCAAAAGAGTAAAATCAGAGAAGTATAAATGTTATTCATTGACATTTTCTAAGTGAAATATTTTGACTTTTTGTTCCAAAATGACATTGCATTTTGAAACTGACAGACCCAGTTGGTTTGGGGGATGAAAAAGAAGTAAATAACCCTCTTACAAAATAAAGTTCTTTGTCTCAGGTCAGGCAAAATGTTTTGCATCAGCTAAAACTGACATTTAAATACATATTTTCCAGGCTAGGCATAAGCAGAAAAAATCCAACTCTAGTCTTGACAGATCCTGGTAAATGTATAAACCCAAACAACTGTTTCCAAATACGTATGCTACTGGGAAAAGAAGAGTTGCGGTTTCAGCTTTTGTAGTTGTTGAATTGGGTTACTTGAAAAGCACCCACCATTCAGTTTTATGAAAAGGTCTTTCCAATTAACAAAACAGCTGTGTTTAGGATTACAAAAAAACAGTCACAGACTTCCTTAGAGTTTGTCTGACCATAAATCTGCCATTAGACATGCAACGATTTTCACTTGTCCTCACATAAGATGTTCCAAGGTTCTCCTGGCCAGCCTTCAGGACACAGGGTCCCATTTTATGAAGTTAAACTACTCTAGTCTGTGACCTTTAAGATTAACTGTTCAGGGATTTTCTTCTCACACATATTTTTAATCTGTTATCCAATTCGTGCAATTATTGTAGAGCAACTGTGCTTGTGAAATGCACTTTGTAGAGCTTGAAAAAATAGGAATAAGTGCTAAGGAAGGCTTCTTATTTATACAGCAAGGCTGTGTATTACATTTGCATAATATGATATCAGGAGAAATAAATGGCAACAAAAATAAGTGTACAGAGGGAAGTGCTAATGAGCTGTGCAGAACAGGGAAAGACAGTATTTTTTCACAGAGGCTATGGATCTACATTTTGGGAGAAAGAAAAGTCATAGATTTTTTTTTTTCTCTAATGAAAACCTGAACAAAGAGGTATTGGATCACATTTCCCCTCGCCTCCCCCCCGAATTTGCTAAGATGTTTACAGATCTAATTCTGAAGATTAATAAAACCTGCATACTAAGCTGTACAGCCAGAAAACATGCACAGTGGAGCATGGCATTGCAGAAGCAGTTTAATGTGCTAGCTGTGCTCCACTAACATGTAGAACAATACATCTGAAAAAGTCTAAGATGCAGGTGCATATGTAGACACCCAAGCATGAGCAAAGGTGTCACTGAACAGGGTCAGCACGTGTGAAAAAAGTGAACCTAAACCAGAGGAAATAAAGGCAACTGGATTTGGATATCCAGAGCTCTGGATATCTCTGAGATGGTAGTTAAAGTATGACATTAGCACAGGTTAAGCTCTGTTTTGTCAACTTTTTTTTGCTTAATTTATCACTGTGCTCTACACAGTCATTTACGAAAGGGACTAAGTTCATGCATCTGTTTTCTTTCTATTTGGAAGAGGATATTTCACCATGCTAAGCATGCCTCAATTTCTGCTTAAGTCAATGGGAGTTTTACCATTGACTTTCATGACAGCAGAACTAGCTCCTCTGCTTTAGCAGCTGCCATCCTTCTCCTCTAGTAAGATTACTCAGTGGCCCGCAAAGACTTGAAGACCCACTGGTTGATGCTGCAGCAAAACAGCAAAGGGTTGAACAGGGGAAGGAAAAACTGCAGTTCGTAGTTGACAGCAAACACACCTCTAAGGTGTTCTTATTAGAAGTCTTCTATATGCAAATGTAGAAAACTTAGAAGACTTGAATGGATGCTAAAACACCTGCTCATTAAACCCAGCTGTTTTGCTGCACAGAGAAAAGCTAGAAAACATTAAAAACAGCTAGCATCACAACACTGATTCACTGCAAGGTTTTTCTTGGACAAACACATTCACCGAAGAAACAAAACCAAAGCCCAAACCAACAAGCTGTCTTCTCAATTTATGACCCTTTTACAGTACATTGTATTATTGATGGGACATGGCTTCACAATTCTGTTTCTTATATTTTACTTTTTTTGACATTACACAGAGAGCAATGCGCAGTGCACAGCCAGTCACTGCATCTGGTGGACAATTTTATATCCTGCTCAGATGCTGGAGTATATATGGTCCCATGGTGAGTACATCCAATAGACTTTTTTCTTCAATGGGGCTATAAATACAAGTAAAAGCAAAGTACTGCACATAAGGTGCCTATATATTGCTTTAGTGAGGAGGGAAAGATGCCGTGGAGTTTGGTTGTTTGGATGGATTCATTCTCTCTTACAGCATATTAAATAAATTGATATCTTTGTTCATGGAAAGGTGAATTTCTCCATGGCGAATGTGTTCCAAAAATTCTCTAGGGCATCAATTACAACTGCATATGTATGGCACTTTTTGCCCTCCTATCGCTATGGTCTGGGATGCAGTAAAGACAAATTGTAGTAAGATCTGCCACCACCTTCTGGTTTCTTCTGGTGACATTTTAGGAAGAAGTTTCTTTACATGTGTTAAACCTGATGGTGAGCTATTTGGAACTTTCCAGCTTCACAGTTTACAGTTGTCACTCTCATTGCTAACATTGGCATTATGGCTATTTTGCATATTTTGGAGTGTTGGTAAGGTCAGGTAAGATCTAGACAAAACTGAGTGAGAAAACCAGTAAATTTCTGTTTTGTTCAAAACCTTCTGTCAAGTCATACTTTTGGAATCCAGGAAGAATTCTGAAAACAGAAAACCCCCTCAAAACCTGTGTTTTTTCCTAAAAAGCCAGAGACACAGAAATGTAACACAGAAGCCTTTAGCCTACCATAGTAATACTGTAGAGTCTTCTGGAACAAGCAAGTACCAAACCTTACTGCTCACTCACATCTTCATGCCTCATTTTTATAAAAAGTCAGGCAGCTGAGTTACATCATATTTTAACAGTCCAGCTTGGGTTTGGAACAGAGCCTGACAAAAAGAACATGAAAGTCTTCTGTTATCGAAAATCTAGTCTAAACCCACAGAAGAGTACTTTATACCTCACATGGTCCCAGTGAACTCACTACTGACACCTGTGCAGGAAGTGTTACCTAGTTATATAAAATTTCACAATCTTGTCCTAAATCTAAACAACCAAGTATGTGGCAAGGGAATGGTTTGCAATATGGCAGAATCTAGAGTAGTGGCTTAGTCAAGCTGCATAAGGGGGAGTTCTGGGTTGTAACACAAAAAGGAACAAACAATTCTATTGCAGCATAGTGGAGGACATAAATTCTTTGTTAGTAAACTTCTGCAAAAATACTCATTTGCTTTTAAAGGGCCATCTGAATATTTCCTCTCCTGGTCAGAACTAGATTTTATTTTCCGCCCAAGCTTAAGACCTACACATTAGGACTCTGAACTACACATTGAGGTCCATCTTCCTCTTTAAACTATTTAGACTGTGGTGTACTTCTGATGAGTACCCAAAAGTATCTGTAAGAAATCTGTGTGAGGAGAGAGAGGTAGAGTCAGCCCATGGATTGGACCAGACCCAGCTATCAGTCACAGCACAGCAAGACTGGAAGAATTCCATGTTGGTGTAGCATCAAACCTGCATGTACATCTTCTCTGAGGGCTGCAGCAGGACACAGGGATCTTGGGTCTGCTACCTAGCTGAGTGGGCACATTCCTGCATTTCAATACCGTCAAGTAAGGCAAGGCTAATACAAAAACTGGAAACTAGCTATGCTGGCACAGCCCTGCTGAACTGTAGAAGATCCAGTGCTCCAGGCCTGAGGGGCTTGGGGCTCTCTGCACCCCTCACTGGAAACTGCAGACATGCTCTCCGGCAGGCAATGCCTCCTACTCTGCACTCGATTACCCTTGTGGGGACCAAACACATCCCTGATCTCTACACCAAGAAGCAGTCCTGCCCCTTTCTATATTGAGCTCATTTATGTAAGGGTTTGTTTTGTATTTTTGTTGTTTGCCTTGCAAGGTGTGTTTACAATTTTCAATCCTAAGAATGAAGCTAAATCAGATTTTGCTTTCCATTTCCTAATCCATAATTCACAATATTTGTTATCTGCTTTTCCAAGCACCAACATTTTAGCAATCAAAAAGTCTCAAAAATGCAATGAAAACTTATACAGCAATCTGGGTTTAGGCAGAAAGCTTTGTCAACTCTGGCTCAGCAGAGTTAGTTATCCTGGTTAACTGGATCGATGGCGACAGCTATAATTACTAGAGATGAGATTGCCTGTACTGTAATTACACTTCAATCTTCAGTCTGAGCTGGACTGTAGAATACACACTGCAGATTCGCCCAATTACAAACAGGTTATGGAGAGCACAGTACTTCTGTGCTAATCATATTTGTTATTATATAGAATAAAAAAATATGGCACCAGCTTAAAGAATTGTAAATCTGAAGCAGCTTTGCTGATTCAAAGGCATTAATCCACAAAGCTTTACTGCTACGTGGTTTTTCAAGATAACCGCACTACAGAAGCACAGAAGGGGTTTTTTAACCCATGTAGTTACTGACTATTCAGCACATTACAACTGCCATTATGTACTCTAATATTCATGTGCAGGAATAAAATATCAGGGTTTATAAGAAAAAGCTCTCCTTTCAAAACCATGGAATAAATATGGGAATAATTCTTCAAATTTCTTGAAAGTCCAGTGTAGTATGGAAACACATGCTAGGCCTCTAAAAACTTGTTCAAAGAACAAGGACAAAGAATAAGGAAACTATGGTCTTTGCTTTAGGTTTGCAAGACATCAACAATCAATGTAACTTGAAGGAAAGAAGCATATTTGAAAGTAAGAAGAGGATGCTGAAACATTTATTTTCAAATCTAATGAAACTATTAAAGACAATATCCTGTTCTGCTTCACTGCATATTCAGCCTTCTGTGGTCATGGACTCTTGTTTTGGCTTTTCTTGATGGCTCCAAAGAGGGAGGATTATATACTTTTTTAATTAGGTTTAAAAACATTTGAAACCACATCTACATACATGTAATAACTTCTGTTTCCCAGGAAGGCCACTCCACCTTGTATTTATGCAGCTGTTCTAATTTTGCTTATTTTTCAGAGCTAATTTAGAAATAACTGTGATTCATGTTTGGGGGAGAAGGGAATCTTCTTTTATTTCTTCTTTTTTTTTTTAGCTCCCGAGGCTCAACTATGTAACTATGTTTGATATATTAAAGACCACATAGGTTTAATGAAATCCATTTATGATTTTATGAGTAAAATCTGTCCCTGAGCACTAGTTAAGCTCACACATATGCCATCACAACAGAAATGAAGCGGTGTGTTAGTGGGGAAGAGGTCTTGCTCCTGCTTTTTGCAAAGGAGTGAATTTGAGTTTCTAGTATTGAAATCCACCATTTTGCATTCATGCAGCCATCACATTCTCCTCTGCAAGTGCCAAGTGATGGCACTGCAGAGAGAACAAGCACCATCTGTCTCCGCTGCATGTGCTTTCCATGCAATGCTTTACAGTGGGAAGAAAGAGTGGTCCTTGCAGGAGGCTGCTACTCTTGTTGCTGCCTCTGCAACTCCTCTCAAGGCCTGCATGGTACAGAGCAGCGGCTGGGGCCGGGCCACAAAGCTTTGACTCACCACAGTAAGGACCTGTGCCAGCAAAAGCACAGGTGCGCATTCACTCTCCTTTACAGCAACCAAGTGTCCAGAACTGAACTGATTTCCTGCAGCATTACACATCTTCAGAGCCAGGGCACTGCCTCCTGGGGCTAGTGGCAAATCCAGAAACTGCTGCCAGATTTCACAAGTAAGAATTTCCCAAATAACGTAGCAAACTGGGAGGGGAAAAGGAAGAAATGAGTTTCACAGTTCAGCTCAAACCAAGTTTGAACCTACTCAAAACATATATCAACTCAATAACAATCCTCAACACAATTTCACTATTTCAAATAGAGATTAAAAGTAAATATTTGGATAGCATATATTCTGGATAAAAACTATTTCTAATTATAGCCATTTTCTTTCATTCGTTTTTCTGCGTATAACTTGCAATTACCTTTTTTTTAACAGTTTGACTTTATAAAGTACTGTGAAAGATTTTTGAATTAAAATTACATTATCTTATCAGGCACTGTTACTGAGCCTCGTATGATACAAGCTATTGGGGATATTAAATTTATTTAAGCTACTTAAGCAATGATTTCCCTAATGTTGCAAATGGGTTACTTCACTGTCATCTATTTTGAAAAGTTTGGTACTGTATTTAAAAGTGAGTCTGTGAAATCCTGATTAGAAGAAATTGACTCAGCACACATTCGACCTAAAGCACTTGATTCCCTTGAAATAAATGGTCCTACTTACATACTCAAAGGTAAGCATTTGCTTACTGCTTTGCTGAGCTGGGGCCTCCGACATTTCCAGAGATTTTAATATCACATTTGCAAACCAGATGGTTGTGCCTTACTTTAGTAACAATGGAGCAAAGTGTCCTTCGTTTATACTTTAATCTCAGAAAATGAGATCAAGACATTTTCAGCAACTAGCTGATTGATACTATGTGAAAGCTGAACAACCTTGTTAATGAGGCAGTCCTGCTGGAGTGGCTGAAGTGCGCTGCAAACCATAATTAAAATATAACATTACAGCGATCTGTGGAGGCAACCTGCTTTAACCCTCCCTGAAGAACAGGCTTTCCTGAAGGTGCACTGCGGCTTTAGAGGGGCAGACAAAAGAACGCTGCCATGTGATCCAGCTACAGAGGTTAGCAGCTTTCAGGTTCATAAAAGGATTAATCAGACTGGAAAACCAAAGACAAAAACTGGCTTTCTCCAGCTAAAGATCCGAGTATTCAGCAACTGCATTCCATTTTATTTGTTTGGATTGCCAGTTCAAAAACACAAACATGAAAAGTAACCTTGTGGACTCCAGAAGTCTTACCCTAATGCCTTGTGAAGAGATCCTTTTTGTCACGGTAGAAAGACATGGATGGCTGATGAAAGTTTCTCATCTGCACTGGCCCAAGGCAATGAATATTCAAGAGCTGCTTACCTTACCAAGCAGACAAAATCTTAAAGGAAATTGGAAAGGGGAAAGGAGAGGGAAGAGGGTCAAGTTCACGTAATAACTTCTGCTGTAGAGGTTGAATTGTTGAGACTGTCCTGAAATTGCTTCATTACAGCTGCAGTGAGAACAGCAGCGGGAAACTTCAGTGAACCAACTTCTTTAGATAAGTTTTCCACAGCTACTTAGTAACTTGCTTGGTTTGCAGATCACATTCTGTATTTTCAACTCGCTCAGCAAGCTCAGAACAAAGCTCACAGATGGATGCACTATTTTGATGCAATTAACTGTATATTTAGATATACTCTTATTACACTTTTGGAGACTGTATAGAAATGTTTGGTTTTAAATAACACTGAGACAATTGATGTTTCTGTAGTTTTAATTACTGTCAAAATTTGTATCCACTTTCTGCACTCTGGAGGCTGATTTTGGCTTGGATATTTGTTTTGTCTTCATTCAGAGACACTTTGTGCAATTGGAAATGTCTTTTCTGAAGATGGCAAAATGGGATGTAAAAAACCTACTTCAGTCAAAACTCTGACTACTGGATAAACCAGGAAGCATTAAAATAGCTGGGACTGCATGTAATAAACCCTCTATATGTTGCTAAGTTTAATTCAGAAAATCTTCCTCTACAACAATATCAGTGTCCCTGTAGGTAATATTGTTTCTAATTCAATATGTATCAGTTTTATTTCAAAACCTGAAAAGGCAAAACAATGGGAGCATGTTAACCCCCTATTATTTATTTAAAAAATGGCAAAGAATGTGTCTTGAGCTATACAAAATTACCATATTTTTATTGGTTCCAAGCTCTGGGAGGAAATGTGTATGCAATTATAGTATGTCTTCTGCATCCGTCTGCCAAGTTTATAGCAAGAATAAATCGTGGTTAATCATGTACAGTCTTGGATTTGCTCATAACCACAACAGTGATATGTATGCATGGAGCATCCTGCTGTTTGTTATTGGATTTTTCCTAATTCATATATTATTTCATGTTTTGCTACTGATGACATAAAGCTTTCAGTTTTGCATATATTAAATACAATCAAGTTAGTAAACTGACCAGTTCCCAAACCTTGCTGATTATCATAGTGTACATATAGATCAATGTTTTTGCACAGCTTTGGGGGAGTGTTTGTGTTGTGTAAATGGCAATGAATCTTAGGTGCATCTCCTGATAAAATAGCAGCATGTGCCCAAAATAGAATATTCTTATTTACAGTTTGATATTTGTCACTTTTTCTCTCAATTTTCAAGTGTAGATTTTTGAATTAACCTTGCTTTCATTGAGGAAAACTCCCTCAGGCACTATCTGTTCTGAGGCTGACTCACCTTTTTGGTTAATTTTTTCCCCCATGTCTTTGCCTTTCCAGCATTTTTGATAGCTTTCGTCTGAGCAGTTGAAAAGTCAGTCTTTTTAAAAATCAAAACTAAAATGCAGAATTTAAATTCTCTGCTTATAAAATTATCATTTTAATAATTTTAATAAGATTAAATTTTGCCTTTCCAGTATTAAACCAAAGCAGATGCGGCGTTATTTTAATCCAGACTGCATAAAGACCCAGGCCATCTACCAGGTGAGAGCTCCTCTAGCTCTTGGATAGGTGGTAAGAAGGACATGCCAACCTTTTCATGCTCTGTGAGATGTGGAGTCCTACTTTTAATTATTTATTACTTGTATGTATCCTGGGAGAGTAGTACGTGTGACTATAACTTGTCACAAAGCTGTCTAGATAAAATGTATTGCTACCACTGACAGTGTTCTGCTAAATCAAAAAGAGACTTGTGATATGCCATATGGTTATGGTCAATAGTAATGGAATCTCAGATCTAACTTAATGCACATTTTGATTTTCTTGCTCAGAGCGCACACGCAGAATAACCCTATTTGGGGATCTGGGCCTAAACCCATGAGACTCTTGGGGGCATCAGATGTCCCACGCTCAGTTCCAAAGGCACTTTCCAGTGCCTTTAGATACACTCAAAACACAAACCCCCTCACTGCACAGAAATACTAGATGAAGATAAAACAGTTTTCTACTGACTGAATTTGCACTTGTACAATTTTTTTAGGATATATTTAGATTTAGAATTAATATTCCAATTGGTTGATTCGCAGGGAGTTCTGCATGGTATTTAGATGCTAATTACTGCACAATTAGAGGGCTAAGGTCAGACACATCTTCCAGTAATGGAGCACAGAAATACACAGTGTTAAAATATCAAAATTATCCACAAATACTGATATGAGGTTTTTTAGAAAGACTACCACACATGGGTTTCTGCAGTTCAGAGGCCAAACTTTGCTCGTGTTAATTACACTTAAGTCAAAGGGAAGAAAATTTGTCCATAATGACTACAGAGCAGAGCAACACAGATTACACACTTCCTCATATTGTGAGCCAGCATGCACACATTTGGGGTTTTGGCAAAGACCTCATTAGGGTGAGACTTCTGGAGCCTCTCACTCTCTTCTCTGGCCAAACATGACATGTGTCCATTCAAAATGTTTCACTAAGTAACACACGAGAGCTGCATGCTTCTTACTCATTCAAGCAGAAATCAGTGTGTAAATAGAGTTCATAGTGTGTCTACCATGTCTTGCAGCCTGCTCAGAAATCTGGATGGAGGAGAAGGATTTCTAGGTTAAGGAATGCTGTCATCAGAAGACAAACAATCATAAAACATTTGAGAACTAGGTGCAGAAGCAGGGCACAATCTGTTTTATTACTACCACATCTTATGATAAGAACCGTCACAAAGGCAGGCTACTGGAAAGGCATGTATCTTTCTTTTTCAGCATGTTGCAAAGAGGCAACTCAGGGTTTTCTTTTTTCTTAGTTTGAAACATCTAAAATCTGTCCTACATTAGGAACAGGGGTTTTGTTTCCTTTCCAGTAACAGGCTACCCCAAAGGCGCTACTTGTTTGCATTCACTGCTGCTGAAATTCTATCTAAATTGAAGAACTGATTACATTACATAGGAAGAAATAAGTGCTTTTGTCTTTAGCCAGGAAAACAGTGCCTGAATGGAAAATAACTAATAAGACCTGCAGAAAGGAAAAGTGGTCCCATTCCCAGCGCTTCTCACTGAATCACTTATGGGTGCAGGCAGCAGCACCTGGCTCCAGACTCAGGTCTGGAGTCCTGTGGCTGTCGCAGTCCCAGCTTTGTATGTGTGGGAGAGGAATCAAGGTCTGGGGAATCTTCCTTCAGCCCAAGTGATGAAGGGCCCTTGTACTGAATAACAGGATTAGCTTCACTGCTGCAATGAATGGTGTCCTGCTCTATTCAGCTGTGAACACAGCAAAATTCATCAGCAACTGCAAGGGACCTTCTTTGTCCTTCTAGGGAAGGAAACAATCAGACTAAGTGGAACTTTTCTCTAGTAACTACGGCCAAGTACAACAGGAAATTGAGGGAAAATGACACTAATTTTTGTTTCCCAATATCCTCTTCCCATTCCTATAACTCTTATCTGAAAAAATACCAGCTGGAAAGTATTATTTTTTTTCCTTAAAAAAAAAAGGAGAAAGCTGCTGGTCTTACCAGGTGAAATTGCTGTTTCTTGACAAGACAGAAGAAGGAGTAATATCAGTAACAGAAAAACACAGACTGAAGTTTTCCAAACTTCATGGGTCTCTGAAAGTTTTGAAAACATATGATCATCTCATACCTGTGACCTTGTTGATTCACACCAACTCTTCATGAACCAGCCTGTTTTCATAAATAACCTTCTCCTCTGAACAGACAGTATGCTAACTTAATTCAGGAGCATCTTAAAATACTCATGGAGGCAACTGAAAGAAACTCTACAATTGTGGATATAGTCACCTAGATCTGATGGCAAAAGAGAACACTAACCACTCGCTCAGCTCTGGCCGTACTGATCCCTCAGTGCAGGTGTCTCACACTGGGATACATTTCCCATTGCCTTTCTCAGATATAATGATATTTAAGTCAAGAAACTTCAAACTACTGCTCTTTAGGTTGATCTCAGTGTCAAGACAGTGATGGGCTGAAACAAGGAACCAAGAGGAACATCAGCAACCCCTGGACGCTGCGCTCTCTCAGGATAAGCAACACGAATCAAGTACCAACAAACACACATCCTCATACTGCACCTGCCCATTTGCTCTTTCCTGCCAGACTCCTTTCTTGCAGGTCTCTGTTGTCAGAGTTTGGTGGGTCCCATCTCATACACAAAGCCAACATGCTCACCCACAGATTGCTGTGGCTGTGTGGCCACCTGCCAAGGCTTAAAAGGCAGTTTGTAAAATCTGAGCTAAACTGTGTTCCTTGGTTCCTTCCCTTTTGGTATCCAGATCTCTTCTCCCTGGCCTCGCCTCTGTCACAGGAGGTAGCCTATGAGCTCTGCCACAGGAGGTTCCTATGGCTCCTGCGCTGCCCTTTTTGATCATCCTCTGGCCCATGTCTATACAAAATTACTGAAGGTGGTTTTTCCTTTTGCTGCTGAATGCCACTCTGTTCAGATCAGTGCCCTCTACAATGCCAGCTGGCGGCACTCAAGCCAGCTCTAGTCTCAAGACTTCATACCAATGCTAGTACAATGCTGAGGTTCTTTTGCTAGCCGTAGAACAAAGGTCCTTTCTCTGGGTTTAGCACTCTGCTAAGATCTTTCAGAGTGGAGCATGGGGTTGCTCATAGCATGCCCCCAGTCTCACAGTTCCTTGAGGAGGACTCAAGGAGTTTCATGAAATAGCACAGAATTGCCTGGGCTAGTCCCACCAATCCCACTTGTTTCAGCTTTAAAAAGAGACAACTGATGTCTTGGTTCTGGGGAATGGTAGGACTGAAAATGGAGCTGAATTTCAATACCTGCCAAGAACAAACGTTTCACTAACAGAAATATTTTTCCCTCTTGATCTTCTGTAGCACAGCTGCTCTGTGGCAGTCAGGAGTATGATGAGCTCAGGGCATAAGAGTCCTCTTAAAATCAACACTTAGCCACCAAAATTTGGGCTGCTAGGAATTATATTGGACACAGGAGCCATTTGTAATGTATAGCCTATGACAAACCTGATTTACAGATTAAAATAAGAGTATTATGGCATTTATAGGATGTATAAATTTAAAGCTGAACTATACTGGCCATAAAATTCTGGATGCTTTTGTTACAGCTGTGCCTAGCAGCAGAACAATACAGCAGCTAAGCATCACAATTAATAATCCCCAAGTATAACACGTTCAAAAATCAGGGCCCCTTCAGAGTGCATTACCAGGTGACATGAACATTGCATTGTGTCATGTCACATCAGACTTCCTTCAGGCAATAGCTCAGAGCTGACACAAACAGATGCAAAAGACAAAGCTGAGAACATTAAGTAATATGGAATCAAAGAAAGGCCACATGGTCTTATTATTCAGGTTTAGCTATTGTTCTGTACTGTATACTTATCACAGGGCTTTCATTTTCCTCTAGCTTGATACACAGAAAAAATGGTCACTAAGAATTCTAGTCCTTAAGTGTGGTTATACTGTAATATTTCTATACTATTTGGCGTCAACACATAAATACAGAGTTTACAAGAGAGTTTTTAAAATATATGTATTTTGTATGAAAGGCTTTCTCCAGGCAGGCAAACCAGGACATTTTGCAGTTCTCTCTCTAGCAGGAATCAAAGTTCTCAATTAATGTCCAACATGGGTATTACTGGGTCAGTAATTCCCATTCTGGTTTGAAAAAATTCACACTAGAAAACCCAATACTTGAAAAATGCAAGGGGTCAGCTGAGGGAGCAGAGCCACAGAGTGGGATCTCAGCCAGGGATAGGCTTTAGTTCCCATTGCCTGCTCCCCTATTAGAGACCAGTAGGAATTCTGCATGCACTCTGGTCCACGCCAGGTTTGTGGAAGCAATAATAAAGTTAAAGGCTGATAAAAATAAAAACCCCCAGAAGAAATTCTTAGAAAACAACATGCAAATTGAATTAACTGTGGCTGCTATGATGACTGTATTTAATTTGCAGCCTCTTTTGATTGTATATGGCGAGGGATAGCATTGGCACCACACTACTAAGAAACAGCTAGTCAGACAATACAAGTCTGCCATTACACATTGAGTAATTAAGTATCCTGTTCACCTTGCTCACCTGAGTAGTAACCACTGGCATGTACGCAAAAATCATCCATCATTCCTAACCCTTTCTCAGCAGGATGCATAGCTCTCCATCCCCATTATGCAATTAGGGAACCTGAAGTCTAGGTTTAAACATTGCTGAAGTAGCAGAGATGAAAATAATTACTGTCATGGTCTTACATCCACTGAAGTCAGAAAAGCAAGAGCTCTGTAGTGAAGTTCCTGCCCCACAAAAATCAATAGCTAAACTCCCTCCTTACCCCTGTTCCTATTCACTGAACCATAATAATGACAAGGGAGCTATTTGCATGTTTAAAGAAGCAGAACTGAATGCACATAGACTTCTTATAATTAGCTTCACAGCAGCTGACTGTAAAAACACATAATGTACGCCCAAATAATATATACTTTTTAAAAATCCTGAAATGCACCTCTGTCTGTTTTCTGGCTCCAAAACCACAAAACCCAGCACGGTGTAGCTGAAAAGTGTTCAACTCAACAAGACAGAATGCTGGGCTTTGGAGGAACATATTGTAAGTCTGAAAGCTGTATAATCAATTAGCATCCTATTGGAAACCTGACAACCTGTTGTGAACCATTAGGAGGCATTCTGTGCTCTCAATAGCTGTGGCTATAGGGACCGTTTACACAGATACCACGTATGCCCCTATAAAGCAGAATATGGTAAGGTCAGCTCTTAGTTTTGTTTCTATGTGCTTTTCCAGGATGGTTCTCTCTCTGGTGGAATGAACATGGCAGGGTGGCTAAAAAATGGCAACACCGTATTTCACGTAGGTGGGTTGAAAAGTCATTTTCACTGGGAAATGAACTCATGGCCTTTCCAAGGAAAGGTAAAGCTCAAGTTGTAAAAGTTTGCATGTAAGATGCACTAAATATATCATAGAGTAATAGCTCAAGAGGGCAGTAACAACATAGCCTGCCTAACAGCTCATGCTAATGCAAACATAATGTGCTGTGTAAAAAGAGATTAATCAAGTTTTCCTACTGGAAAACTGACAGCCTGTCGTGACCCATTAGGAGGTATTCTGTGCTCTCAGTATTTGTGGCTACAGGGACCATTTATGAACTGCCAAATTTGGGTGACTGGTATACTACACCGTGACAAAAATAAAGTCTGAGATGGGTATCACATTTCTGGTCCTTTCCAGCACTCTGCTTATAGACATCTCTCATTCATGCTTTTTATTGTACGCACACAGTGTGCACACAAACATGCACCTTGTGTTAGATGTAAGGTAGTGCATTAACTGTGCAGTTTTAGCAGATACCTTTCCTAGTTCCTAGAGCCACTGCTTTTTGTTTCATGATCAGAGGTTCATAAGCTCAGTTTTCAGCAAGGAAGCACAATTAAAAAGTGTAAGTACCTCCAAACCATAACTGATTCCCTTCACAAAAACAGAGAAAACAACATAGTTCAGATTATAATTTAATGTCAGAGATGAGTAAATAGGACTTAATGACAATATCAGTACTCTTCGATGAGGGCAACCTCAAGTCGCTGGCTCATCTCTTCTATAAATTGGAATCCACTCTGATTAGACTCCATTTGGCATTCTGCTGTGCATTAGCCAGTTAATGCAGTGCTTATACTAGCTGTACTCAATGAGGCAGCAGGCATGCCTTCTTTTTTAAGCAAAAGCTTATCTCCATGTCTATAGATGATTCTCCAAGTGAAACAGAAGATCCTCAGCCCTGTTTGCTTTCATTTGAGTGTTTGAAAATATTGTATTCTGCAGTTGAAGGTACAACACAGCCCCCTGAAAGCCAGCCTGCCACATGGAATGTGTTTAAAAAAAAAAACAACCCAAACCAAACACAAAAATACCCCACAGTAATAGTTTTAGATAGCTTGGTTTTTTCTCTGCTGTGTTTACCGCATCTCTCTTATGTATATAGCATTGTGATTATTAACGATTTAGTGGATGAGGCAGCTAAGTGAATACGATAAATTTTAAGCAAGTTTCACCTAGCTATGTTCTTAATTAAAGGAGTTTTCAGTGAATTACAGTCTCTTTAGCTAATTAATTTAATGGCCCTATACAACTCTAGTCCATCAAAAAACACTGGGAGACTAACTCACCATCCCCCTGTCACTGCAGCTACCGACCCTAGTGCAAAGCCAGTGTCAAAGGCCATCAGATCAGAATTAGAGCCCTATGCATTTATTTCCATAAGATTATAAGGTATACTGTAATGATTTGGGATCTCTAAGTTGATGGAGGCTGACTCCACAAACGATGAACATTTTTATTAAAGCCCACTCAAATAAAGATGTTGGCAATGCAGATGCATTATCATGATATATTTATCTTTATTTTTCTTGAAAGAAACCATGTCAACTGGTCGTAATGTAACAAACCATGTACGAGACCACATAGGTACAGACATTCCCAGCAGTAGTGTTGTGGCAACTTAGAGGGATATTTAGCAGTGGAACAAAGCCCTGGCTGGGTTTGGAGCCTCTTCTGGGTTTAAGTCTAATCGGGTTAGTTTGATACTGGCTTGGGCATGTGCATGATGATATACAGGCACTCCTTTCGCTGCTGATCAAAAAGACTTTATTTTGGCAATGACAAATTCAAAATATTTTGAATTATACTTCATAGTTGGACATGACATTTGAAAGTAGGCAACATCCCCTACTGTCAGTTAAAACTGACTGCTAAAAATCACTTATATGCGTTCTTCTTTAATCTTCAGTCTCGAGTATCATAGTTAGCATTCTAGTGATGTTAACCTCGCCCTGTGATTATGCTACTAACATGGGTATAGCACAAAAATAGTAATGAAAAGTCAGTAAATGTTGCTATGACCCAAAAACTTTGGTAGATTGCACTATTCCACCAAGCTATTCTTGCCATAAAAGTTTTAGAAGTCAAGGTTCAAACAAAGTAGCTGGTAGGTAGTTATCAGCAGCAAAATCTCAGAGAAAACCAAATATTTACATCCTCATATGCACAAAAGCAAGCTGCAAAAGTGCAATCTGAAGCATGATAAAACTATAATGTTTTTCATTTACAGAAGCAGAAGAGACAGCAATATGAATAAAGTCAGGCATGACAGATGGGTTTGAAGTACCCCCCCTACACCTTTCTGTTGTATCTACTACCCCAAATAATCATTACAACAGAGTTAAGGCTCATTAGTGTGCCACCAGTTCTCACGGAGTATCATGTACTTTTAAATTTAAATCTTGGACATCAGGAAATAAAGAATTAGAGTTCTTAAACCTTAAGATTTCTTAACTGCTCCCTGTTACTTAAATCTGTATCATAACATTTAGCATAAGACTGTGGAATCAATAAACATCTACCATTTTGCATGAGTACTATGGAATGAATCTCTTTACTAAATCAAATCTTGGTTGACTGTGAACTCAACCTTGAAGTGTACTCCTTTAAGACAGGAATACCTCAGTCTTCATCTTCTGGTCACACAGCTCCCAGTTGGCTACATGAACCCCTGGACTGCGTCCAGATAATGCAAGTATTTAAGACAACATATGCAATGGTGATTGTTCACACTGTTTGCTTCTCTGTAATTTTTGAAACTTCATCTATTGAACAATTTGTGGGGAGTCTTGTCACTTTAGGGAATGCCAGAGGGTGTACAGCTAAGGGGGTCCGTTTGTACCTTAACTAAATTGACCCACAGAAGAGAAAAACTGAGGTTTGAAGTGACCACTGCAGATCTCCATCTAGTACAAACTTTTGTTCAAAGCAAGTCTAACTTCAAAGTTGGATCATGTTTCTCAAGGATTCGTCCAGCTGTGCTCTAAAAACCTCCCAGCAAAGAAATCCTGAAGCCTCTCTGCTGCACTGTTCTGACAGTAAAAATTATTTCCTTATATCCAACTAAAGTTTCTCTCATTGCAACTTGTGTTTATAGCTTCTTGTCTTCTCCCTGTGCGCTTCTGAGAAGGCCCTCGCTCCATTTTTTCTGTAACCCTCTCTTTAGGTTGTGAAAGACTGATTATATTCTCCTGAGCCTTCTCCAGGTTAAACAAACCTCAAACATTGTATGGTCCAGCCCCTGACTACCTCAGCAGCTCTCCTGCTGTCCTCAGGCACCCTAAACTAGCTGCAGTGTTCCAGACCAAGCCATTCTGTAAGATGCAATCTCAGAAATGCCAAGTAGAAGGGAAAGTTCAGTTCCCTTGTCCTTCTTGCACTCCAGCCAGCTGCCCTGCTCCCAGAAAGGCAGGAGAATTACAATCACAATCTCAAGTCTACATTAGCATTATTTTTGGGTACTTTACATTGATAAAGTGTGTTTATATGGAAACCAAGAATTTTCTGTAATCATATGTATTTTATCCATTATTCTCTTACCTTACAATTTTCCCTGTAAACTCTGATTATTGTGACATTTTGGCAGGACTATTCTGTGGGCAGTTCTTTCCCAGTTCAGCTAAAGCAATGTGATGAGAAGCAGAAGAGATTGCAATATGTTAACATTTTAAATGTGCTTCTGAAGAGGCCTTTGGGCACAGATGTTCCATAAAACTGTATTTATTATTATCATAATCTGCTGAAGAGTGCAGCTGTTTATTCAGGGGTCTGAATATTGAAGACTCCCTAAATCTAATGATTCTGAGTCTGCCCCACTCACTGCACATCCAACACTAATAAGAAATACAAATTTGAAAACTCTCTCTATACCAATGCATTTTAGAGCACCAAGGAATAAACACTGACTTACAGTATAAATGCTGCTACAAGAAATCTTTCAGATAGAATCTCTCCAAAATACAGGTGATGTCAAAAAAGCTTCTAAGGAAAAGACTCAAACCAACAATGCAGAGGCGCTACCAGAGTTTAATGCCTAACTCACAGAACTAACTAAAAGTAGATGCCTGTAAGTACTCTGGCTTGTAACATAACTGACACACATGCACAAAAGTCTCTGATTCATCAGATTTCCTCAAAACATGGAGGAGATGAAAGCTTAACTCCACATGACTTTTTGGACAATGCTATTGGTCATGATTTCCTGATTCTAGTTTGGAGAGGAGAACAATAATTTGAACATCAGAAATGTGCAAAAATCCATAATAAAAGTATAAGTGTCACTTTTCTTTCCCCTTAGATGATGTGGCAACTCCTTGCTCAAACATTAGAACTGGATTATTGATCTGATCTAGGATGCCATGATTGAACAATTTTCTCTCAGTCGATACAGATACAAGAGACTGCAGAGTAGCTAGTAAAAAAACAGTTTAAAGCTGCAAACTATTCTCATCTGGACTCACAACTATTTTGCCTGACTATAATTATCTCTTCTGATTTCATCCCCTGGAAAGCAGAGTGGAATCCGGAGCTTTCCTGTCTTTGCTATATGGGTGCAACAACAAGAGCTTCCTTGGAAAGCTTTTCCTCATGTGCTGGACTCATCCCCAGCAATGAGCACTGGGAGCCCTAGGAGCACCTGGCTCCGTAAACAGATGTTTGGCATATGAAGCTGGGGATTGCCTGCTGCAGATAAGACAGTGAACAACCCAAATCACAACAATTATTTAACTTTATCAGCCTCAACAGGGTTCAAACTGGCATGTATTTAATCATATGGTATTTACCACTATTGTCAGGAGCAAACACTGAGGAGTCTCCAGAGGAAACTGCCTGTAGCTCTACAAACCTCCTTTCCAAGCCTGTTGTTTTATAAAACATGTTCTCAGCCCTTTCTGAGAAACCCAGATTCTCTATACCCACTCAGTAATGAAAATGTGTTATTCTTAGAGATATTAAATTCATATGCTATTGTAATTCCAAAAACATTGTATTCCATTGTGGAAGCATTGTTTGTTCATCTATTTGTGGTCTGGAGTCTGTAGGTTTACCTGGGGACTAAAATATTGCTGAGACCCTTTGCCTATTCCTCCTCATTTTTGTGGAAAAATCTAACTGAAAACTGTTAATTTTTCACTTCATATAATCATAGAATAGTTAGGGTTGGAAAGGACCTTAAGATCATCAAGTTCCAATCCCCCTGCCATGGGCAGGGACACCT
>WYDI02032832.1:0-12186 GCA_009867235.2 Psittacus erithacus
TTGGAGCAAGCTGCTGTAGTGGAAGGTGTCCCTGCCCGTGGCAGGGGTTGGAGCTGGAGGAGCTTTGAGGTCCCTTCAACCCAACCCAGGCTGTGAGAAGATTCTGTGAAAGAGAAAGCAGCTCAACTTCAAGCAGTGTCTTTAATTCCATTACGAGCACGGCCTTTCTCTGGTGGCAGTAAGCCAATTCATGCACTTGCTGCTTTTTCCTGGGTGGAAGCTCCACTGATGATAACGTTTTGTTTCATTTCAGCTTAAATTGTATGACCTATCCCAAAGAACTGGAATCTGCCGAAACCACTGGAAGGTTTGTGGTAGTTGCTGTGATGGGAGCTGGCTGCTGCAGGGTGCAGCATTGGCACCCATGGCCCTGAGTTGTGCCTGTGGCAGCTCCATGGGACGCTCCTGGAAATTGTGCCTTACTTTTGTCTGACAGAGCCATTCTGAAGGTGTTCTGTGAAGTGTGCCAAAGTCTTTCTGCTCCTGAACTGTAGCTCAGAAATAGCATAGAGGAAGTTGGCGTTAAAGGGAGGTGTAAGGGTGTGACTGGGTCAGGAGTGGTGTTGTGATTGCCTTACTCTGGGAATGCCACTGGGGCAGTGGGAAGGATGGTTTGATAAACGGTTTGTTTGGTCCCTTAGGAAGTGCTCCTAACGCTCTTGGCTTAAGCCTTTAGTGCATTAGGAGGAAATGTGCGTTGGCACCACAGCTCTTGGAGGTTTCAGTGAGTGATGCCTCGCATTGCAGAGTCTGGAAGTGCTGTGGGGTTCCTTGACCCGTAGCGCCTTTGCCTTGCAAAGCCACCACAGTCCGCGTGTCTTCAGCAGCAGCAGTGTTTATCCCAAGCAGCCCGAATCCTTCCACAAGAGATGAAATCAAGGTTGTGCCATGCTTTGGGTAACATCTTCAGGAAAGGATCTTGTTTGATGGCTTTAGTTGATGGCTGTCCCTGAAGTCCCTTTGAGAGCCCAGGGATGCAGCAGAGTTACATTTGATGGGCAACACTGGGGGCACAAGGAATGAAGTAATCTATGCTTATGTTGTTTCACTGGTTAACAGATACCCTAAAGTCACCCACCGCTGCTCTGTGGTTGCAGTTGCAGAAGCACACAGGTCTGGTACCCGTGCCCTGGAGGAGGCTACAGAATACCCTCATCTGCAGTTTGCAAGTGACACCAGACTGGAGGGGAGGTGGTTGATGTCCTTGAGGGCAGGGCTGCATCCAGGAAGCCCTGCAGGGATGGACTCACAGGAACCTCCTGAGATTCAGCAAGGACAGATACCAAGCTGGGCACCTGGGATGGGAGAACCGAGCACAGGGATGTGGATCAGGCACCACTGGGCTTAGGAGCAGCTCTGTGGCCTGGAAATCTGGGTGGCCAGTGAGCTGGACAGGGCCAGCTGCATGCCCTGGAGGCCACTGCATCTCGGGCTGTGTGAGCAGGACCAGAGGCTGTGATCAGCCCTCTCTGGTCACTGCTTGTTTGACCACGTCTGGAATACTTGTCCAGGTTTGCTCCCACCCTCCCCAATACAGGAAGGGCAGTGACAAACAGGAGAGAGTTCAGCAAAGGGCAGAAGCATTGGCTGGGAAACTGCAGCCCTCAACACATGGGGAGATGCTGGAGGAGAGGGGTTTTCCAGTGTGGAGACAAAGAGGGTTTTGGGGGTAGATGTGACAGCAGCTTCTGGTAACTGTGAGGAGGCCGTCAGGACACTGCGGGGTTGGAGAGGATGAAGGAAACCAGGCACAAACTGCAACAAGATGTTCAGGCTGGATATAAGGAGGAGTTTTTCCCTGTCAGCAGAGCTGAGCTTTGGAGCAGATGGTAGAAGCTGAGCCATTTCCAGCCTTGAGGGTCTCCAAGATCTGCCTAGAAAGTGCCCTGAGCAACCTGGTTTGATGCTGCTGGTGCTGCTTTGCTCACAGGGTTGGATCGAGACCTCCTGTGCTCTCTTTCAGCTGGATTATTTAGCACTGCTGTGATTCCTCCTCTCTTGTTCTAGTCATCTGAGCCATATTATTCTTCCTGTGCTGTCTTTGGTATGGAGAAACTTGCAGGAACCAAGAGGAGCTAAAGGAATATGGTGTTTGACAGCACCTTGTCCCTGAGGTAAAGGCGTAGATCATGTGTGTCAGAAGTACTTTAGAGAAACACAAGGTGTTGTGTCATTAAGCAGTGTGAAGAAGATGCTGAAAGTAAAAGTGAGAGCAGTAGAAAAGTGTTGGCACTTTTAATGAGAAAGAAACGGAGGTGGAGCAAAAGAAAATTGAGGAAAAGCTTGGTAAAGATGTAAAAACTCGGGCTGTTTTCACATGGTGCAGAAGCAGAACGTGTTTCACAGGTGTTCATAGCCAGAGGTGAGTGAAGTGTGCGAGGAGCTGCATCCGGGAGCTTCACTGAACTGGCCACACTGAAGGACCTCTGCAGGGGACACATCAAGTTACAGGATGGATCTCCAGGGGTTTTAAAGGGACTCAAATTACCTTGCTGTAAATTGGGCTGTAAACTTGGTGCTTAAGGTCACTTAGGGAGCATATGAGTGTAAGCTGGTAAGGATGAGTGTAAGCTGGTAAGGATGGGACAGCTTCGATGAGGGCTCTAAGGGGAGGAGAGTGTGAACGTTGAGGTTGGGGTTGTTACAGGTGAGTCAGGGCGGCTTTTGCACTGCCTATAGTAGTTGAAAGTTATGTCAAGAGTTGGAATAAGGAGAGCAGGGTACGTGAGGTGGTTGTGGCAGAGTGGATCTGTGTTTAATAGGAGAGTCCTGGCACTGCCAAACAGCTTTTAGAAAGTTCCCTTACTGAAACTGTGTGAAGAAAGGAAACTGCTGCAGACAGCTCTTGAGTTAATAACTGGTTAAAAGCATGAAGGCAGAAGGTAGAAGTGGCCGGTTGTGTTTCACGCTGCAGGGAGAGAATCAAAAGTGCCACGTGTGAAGCTGGATTGCTCAGCACATCCATAAATGATATGGAAAAGAGCAAATCGTGGCGTGGCCAAGCTGCTGGTAGTGCTGCTCAGCCTGGCCAGGGAGAATCGGCGGCAGCGGCCACAGGAGGATTTCACCAGAGCCAGTGGAGTGTGCACATGGGGGGTGTTTGCATCAGCAAAGCAGTGCTGGGGGAGGAGGAGACGCTTTGAAAAGCAGGGGGCTGTCCTAACTATTGTCCCTGGGAGAAGAAATCCCATTGTCAGGGTGGAGAGTTTCCTGAGAACACCCATTCGCTGCTCTGCCGTGCTCTGAAAGCCAAATGGACCCTTAAGGAGGGAACAGAGAACAAAGCCCCACATCAATTCCTCATGCTTCTGCAGTAAAGCCCATGTGTTACTGGCTTGCTGCTTTCTGGAGGGGTGAAGCAGGGCAGTAAAACGCACACCGGGCCCTGCATGGAGGTGTGGAGAAGCTGCTGCTCTCAGGAGGAGCGAATACCTTGACTTTTCTGCCTGGGAAAGAGTTTGAGATGGAGGCTTTAAAATAGTAACTGCCAGAGGTGGTGAGTGGGGTGTGAGGATGCTTTGCGAGTTCTCAGCAAGCTAAAATCAGGTGAAGATTAATCTGAAACGAGCAGAAGGAAGCAGGTTGTTTCCCCCAGCATGCAAACTACGGAACTCATCGCAGTTGGATGTCAGAGGTGGAAATGGCTCTCCTCCAGGAGGGGTTCAGCCAACTCAGGGTGGTTCAGGTCTTTGAGAGGATGCGGTCGAGCTCCCTGAAGCAGGTTGATAACGGATCTGGTCAGCGCTTGTACAAGGGGATGGGTAGGAATGTACAGTCAGGAGTGGACAGGCTGAAGTGTCCAAGAGGAGTCTCCTGTCTGATTGACAGGGCTGTTCTGGAGCAATATGGGATGTCAGCTCTGGAGTAAGGACATGGTGGCAGTTTCTTCCTGCCATGTCACCTTGTACCAACTTCCAAACATCCCCAGTGGCTCCATCTCTTCCCTGCTTCTGCATCTTCTCTCTGCTGAGGAGGTGTGGGAATAGACCCCACGACAGCTCGGGGATGGGAGATGCATTATCCTTAGTCTGTGGAAAGGTGGAAGTTTACCTGGTGACCCTTGGTGTCTCTGGGTTTTAATGGAACATAAAGAAAAGCAGAGTTCAGGGGAGCAAAGTGAAAGGGAGGGCTCAGGGATGTGCACTGGGGCTGCTGACAGCTCAGCTGGTATCCACTTGATCCTGGTGATGTGGGGATGCTGATTTCCATTCCCTCTTTATCTGGTCTGTCCAAGTAGTGCCATGAATGGAATTCCTGATAGGAATTCGCGACATTTATCGGTTAAGAAGGTACAGTTCTGTAGTATCTTAAAGATGCACCGTTGTCCCTGGGCACGGAGCAGTTGTCAGCGGGTTCCTGTCAGACCCTGAGCTCATGGTCGCTGCAGGAGTGAGCACATCTCTGGCTTGCAGCGAGAGCACTGCAGTCTGCTTGGAGAACAGCATTAAAAAACTGTTGGAAAATCAGAGAGATGGCCTGAAATCATTGCAACAGGATATTGTAAATGAGGTGGGAAGTGCCATGTGTGAATGGAAGGCATCAAACGCGGGTACGCCAGCAGATGGAAAGATTGCAGAGCAGTCACAGTGGTGAGCTGCGGCTGTGTGAAACTGCTGCGTTTATGGTGGCTTCTTGGTTTGTCCCCTTCAAAAATGTGGCTGAAATGCAATGCCTTGAGTCTGGAATATTGCAGACAGCTGGAGGAATAGTTACTGCTACAGTGAAGAGGAGTATTATGTTAAGTACAGCTGAGAAGGAGGCTCCCTGCTCCTGCAGCCAGGATAAGAGGAGTGTTCCCTTACTCTTACTCTCCTCTTACTCTTAATGCATGATCTATGAAGAAAGGTTGAAGGAGCTGGGCATGTTCTGTGTGACCATGGGAAAAGTGGGAGGCTATTATCTTCCAGCCGAGGAAAGCCTCTTACAAGTGAAGTGGACCTGAGGAGGAGCACAGATAACCAGCCTTTGTGAAGCACTCAGATGTGCACAGCTGCTTTGAGAAGGAGTTTCAGTACGTTCTTGCTGGGGATGCTGTGGGCAGCATCTCCTGTCCCTGGAAGCCAGGTTGAGCTCAGAGTGTACCTTCTGCCTTACACTTTCTAGAAGCAAAACCTCACAAATGTAGCTCTTAAGCAGACCAGCAGAATTAAAGAGAGGGCTCAGTACAGTTCTCAGCTACCTGGAACAATCTCAATGAATTTTAAGCCAGTTGATGGAGGCAGATGGTTTTCCCGGACCAGAACTGCTGCTCTGCCTGGGTTTTATCTCCTGTGTTCAGTCGTCAGCAGAATTGGTGCCTGCGTTTTGGTTTTGCCTTTTGTTGCAGGACTTATTTGGCAATTAAAAAGAAGCTCTTGATTTTCTGGACCAGTTTCCTGTTGGAGAAGGTCCTGCAGCTGGAGTGATTGTAGAGGCAGTTCCTGGTGTTCGTGGCCTTGGGCAGGGGCTGCTCAGCAGGGAGCTTGGTGTGTTCTGGGACAGCTGAAATGATGTTTTCAGCTCACTGTCTGGATGAACCCGGGTTGTTCAGACCGGGGCTGAGTCACTGATAAGGCTCCGTTCTATCCTCCTGGGGTTTTTTAAGTTCTAAATTTACTTGTTCTTAACCTGCATTGGAAGTTATTTTTTTTGCCCACAAGAGAAAGAAATAAGATGCTGAGAAAATAAATGAAGTTTGTGCAGAGAACACGGGGGGGAATGAATGCTCGTGATTCATTTGAGTAGCTAAGCGTTGGAATTGTCTCCTCCTTCCCACATATGAGTCATGCCATTGGTATGATGTCTTTCTCCAAAAATCTCCATGAGTTTTGCTGTGTGGGACTGAAAGTTCTGATACCAACTTCTTGTTTGCCTTCCCTTGCAGAGTTTGGTGTTCATTTAGCAGAGCTGACTGTGGATCCTCAGGGGGCTCTGGCCATCCGGCAGGTGAGGTTACCTGGAAGCATAGAATTGGGATGGAACTTCCCTTCGTTTTGAATGTGTTCTGTCCTATTGGAGGCAGCTTTTTATGGGTGCTCCTTCATTTTCTTTCACATTCCTCTAGAGTTGTTCTTTTCTCTCAATCAAGTGTTATACACTTACCTTGTTTGAAAATAGGGCTTTTTGGACTTAAACGTGGTGCTTGGGCCCAGCTGATGAGGGGGATGGAAGGCATCAGCAAGCACAAGTGGGGCTTGTCTTTGTGGCAGCGTTTTCTGTGGGTGTTTTCCTCCTGGAAAAGGAGCTCTAGGTTCCGTGTTTCCTCATTTACAATGTGGCCCATGTCTTGTGCCTTCTTGGAGGTGAGGAGGTAAAGCTCCTGCCATGTGTCTGTGCTGTACAGGCCATCATTGCTCAATGGAGACGTCAGTTCATCTTGTGTTATGGTAACCTTTTTTCCATATCCGAAAGGTTAGTTTTCATTTTGCCAAGCCCTATTGCCCCTTTAAAAGCAGCACAGAGGGATGGGGGCTGAGCAAACGGGGTAGGGGAGACCTTGCTTTGCCTGTTACCAACTCTTGCCCTCTCTCCTGCTCCAGCTGGCATCTGTCATTTTGAAACAGTATGTGGAAACTCACTGGTGTTCTCAGTCAGAGAAGTTCAGACCTCCAGAGACCACAGAAAGGGTAAGGTTTGGTTTCATGTTGTCTACTTTGAGACACTTTATCCATCAAGGATATTAATTTTGTAGGTGGTCTCAGACGTCCCAATGCCCTCGTGCATTTTGAGGATGAATGGCTTCAGTTAAGGTTTTCTGACGTTTTCCACTTTGAAAATCTGTTTTCTGTTGCTTAAAACAACACTAGGCTTGAGAAGCTCGGGCTGATTTCTGTACGAGGAGTTCAGCCATAATGTTTCTGCTGCTCTGAGAGCAAGACTGGAAGAAAAGTGCTCTGTAAGTTGTACAAATGCTGCTTCCGGCAGTCCTTCTTCAGAGATTTGCTGAATCTCATGGGTTCCAGCTTGGGACTTAAAGGCTGGTTTCCCATGGCAAGTATCAGGTTAAAGGTCTCCTGAGTTTCATTAAAAGTCTATTCAGTAGGAGTGTGTCACAGCTGAAATGGTCAGATTCTGGCCCTGGTGACTGGAGCATCTTTCGCATCAAGGGTGTGATTCATCCCATCAGAGATCATTGCTTGAAGCAGAGCTTGTGAATTACACCCCAGAAGAAGTGGCTGTGTATTTCCTGCCCCTTCTAAGGGCAACTCATTCTCATTTACTGAAATCTTCCAAAGTAAGCAAACAGCCCCTGGCCGGAGCTGGGATTTATCTCTCTAACTCTGGATGTCTTCCATGTAGATATCTACATCCTGTGGAAGTGCAGCTGTGAGCTGTTTACTGTGTGCTTGGCCAAGTGCTCTGTGTAAGAGCAGCGCTGCGTCAAAACACACCATGCACTGTTCCAGAAGAGAATTAGGGGCTGTAGTGTGCAAGGTTTCTTTTATCTCCTGAGTGTTCATTCTGTGAAACCAGTGCTGAATCAATATAGGATACAGTCATATATATGTATATATTTAATTGCATTCTTTTATGGCTGGGGATCTGCTTTGTTGAACAGTGTTCCTCTCCACAGGCAAAAGTTGCTATTAGGGAGCTTCTTCCCAACGGGCTGAGAGAATCCATCAGCAAAGTGCGCTCGAGTGTTGCTTATGCAGTTTCAGCAATAGCCCACTGGGACTGGCCTGAAGCCTGGCCTGAGCTTTTCAGTCTCTTGATGGAGATGCTGGTTAGTGGAGATGTGAACGCAGTGCATGGAGCCATGAGAGTGCTTACAGGTATGTGTATGTGAGAGCTTTGGCAAGGCTGATGTAGGAGGTGGTTTAGGCTTTTCCTGTGCTAGCATTCTGTCACTTTGCACTCCAAATTGAAGAAATTGGACTTTGCTGCTTCTCTTGGGTGTGTTGGTCACTGCTCAATTGCATGCCCAGTACAGGTCGTGAAAGCTAAGGAAGAAGGTTCTATGCTACAGGTTATAGCTCAGAAGGAAACTGGATTGCAACACCCTGTTTTCCAGATACTTGCAATTTTTTGTGTGCTGTTTCTCTGCTTGCCTTCAGGGATTGCCATGGGGAGCTCGGATGACACTGGTCTAATTGAGTATGGATCAGCGTGTTCCCAAATCGCTCAGCGTCTCCCAGAGATGCCGATGCTGTTGCCTACAGATTTGTTTCTTATAAGAGCATTCCTTCTTTTCCCATTGTCTAGAATTCACACGGGAAGTGACGGACACACAGATGCCACTTGTTGCTCCTGTTATTCTTCCAGAGATGTATAAAATCTTCACAATGGCAGAGGTACGGTCTGCACTATGAAGCTGGTACTGAATGGCATTAGTGGGGATGTTGGTTGGAGCAGAGAAGCTCCAGATGTAATGGCTAAGCTGTACTGTAGTGTGAGTTAGACTTAAAGAGTTTTCTTGATGATGTGGTAGTTGATGGCAGCGAATGCTTCAACAGAACTGTTGAAAGCAATGATAAAATAAGAGCATCAAAGCAAAAAATAAAGGCAATTGAAATAAAAATAAAGGAAATGAAAGCATCTTGTGTTCCTGATCTGTTATTTAACCTTTTTCCTAGGTGTATGGTATTCGCACGAGATCGCGTGCAGTGGAGATATTTACCACGTGTGCCCATATGATCTGTAACATGGAGGAACTGGAAAAGGCAAGAGTTTAACTTACAGCATACACTGGATTCAGACTGAGTGAGGTTCCAGAGTGTTGTTAAGATGAAAATGAAGCGTTGGAGAGCTCTGTACCCTGTCTGCTCTAATTCTGGTGAAGAGGGTGTAATTTAACACATGTAAAGTGGCTGCCTCCCTCCTTTACATGCATGCCTGGATCCTGTGACTTGGTTTCCATAATTGAACTTGTGACATATCAACAGACGTGCTTGTAACAGCTCAGAGAAAGGGGAATTAGTGTGGGGAGGAGCTAGCGTATAATCCCTTTGTTGGGAATCCCTGTCATAGCTTCCATCTCCAGGTGAACCGTGTGTCCTCATACACCGCCAGGCCTTGGCCATGGGGGTTATGATGGGCAGTTTTGTGGCCCTTGTCTGAGGTGTTAGTTACAGGCTCCTGGAGCTCCATCACTTGCTGTTACCCTTTTGTTCCTAAAGGGATGGTGGCAACCAAACCAAACAGTGTTTTAGAAGAACGCTTGTGGAGTTTGTACACAAGTCTCTTGTCTGGCTCTGGGCACATCTGCATTTTATATGGCCTTTGACAAGTGGGTTTCCCAGCACTCCCCAGGAATTGTTCTTTTGAACTTTTTGGGTGGTGAGGATAGGAAAGGGTGCTTCAGTAAGGTGGCTGATTGTTACTCAGTGGCTCTGTGTGCTGTTTCAGCCCTATTTGCACATGGAGCAATTCCATGCATACTTTTGGGAAGTTTGTGATCATTGCACCGTATCTGTACTACACTGACAAGGTTACTCATGCGATCTTTAAGCATACAACTGTGCTCCTTAGCTGTGGAGTTAGGGGGAATGCTCCCCATAAACCTCTTTTTGTCCACTATTACACTGCTTCCAGAGTGCTCTGACATCTGGAAAAATGCTTGCTGCATTCTCCTAGGAGGAATCATCGTGGTAATCTTCAGGCCAGGTGCTGATACTCACAAAGAGCTTGTTTGGTTTGGGGGAAGGTAGCTCAGGAGGCAAGTAGATGCCAGCCCCAGGGTTCAGTGTCATTGCTCATGTGTGCTGCAGTCACCCCACTTCTTTTATAGCCTGGGGGGGGTAGGTGCAGGGCGTGATTCATCTCATCAGATTAAAGTGTCTCTTCAGGAGGATGTGCGCTGTGTCTGAGGCTCTCTGGACGGGACTGTCTGGATCTCTAGTTAGAGTCTGAAGCAGGGGTGTGTTTTGCAGCAGCCTGTGCTGTGTGGTTTGGAAGGGTGGGATTCAGTGGAGCTTCCTTCCCAGCATGGGAGAGCCAGGGTGATGTCTGAAACAAGTGACTTTGCAATGTTCTGCAGTTGCCTCTTTGGTTTTGGAGCAGAAAAGTGTGATTTCTGTTGCCTGTGGTGCTTTATTGTCAGCCGTGGGGGTTTTGTGTCCAGAATTCACCTGTGCTTGCATTGATTATCACCAGGGTGCAGCCAAAGTCCTGATTTTCCCAGTGGTGCAGCAGTTCACAGAGGCCTTTGTTCAGGCCTTGCAAATGCCTGATGGACCTACATCAGACAGCGGGTTTAAGATGGAAGTCTTGAAGGTAAGTAACTTATGGCAGATTAAATAAAGAATTGAGTACCAACGTCCTGTCAGATGTGCTGGAAAACAGGGACACTGAGTGTGCCTCAGCTCTGCTGGCATTGCTCATGTTATGAATGGTTGAAATTTTTTGGATCCCAGTGCTACACAACATTGAAATAAATTGTTCTGCCTGTACTGAAGATGCCTATGATGAGATCTATAGGGATTTGTCCCTAACATGACCCATAGGGATCAGTCCATAGGACAGTCTATCTTGTCATTCACTGATCTAAGACATCGTGGATGCATATTGTTCAGACACCATACTCAGGAGTTAAATATCTGTCATTTCTAAATATGCTGTGGAATTGCAGCAATGAAGTTTTCAAAGCTTGGTACGTGCGGGTGCCTTTCTGGAGCTTGCCTGCTCTTTAATGCTAAATGATCTTTGCAAAAGACAGTTGGGAAGTCTTTGTATTCTCCTTGTTTTCTGGAGAAAGAAGATTGGAGTTTAGAGTATGGAGATACCTTCAACAGCTGGGAAAGCGCTGGAGCTCTATGGCCCAACATGGGAGAGAAAAGAAGAACTCAAAACCGTGAGCTGCACAATTAAATCCACGTCTTTCATGTACTCGCCTGTGTGCTGGGGTGAGCAAGACCTGGATCACAGTGCACAGCTTTCTGAAAGGAAACGATAAGGAAGGATTATTGAAGACAAGCATCAGAAGTTTTTCATAATGACCAGCTTTGCACTGGAGGCATGAAAAGAACTGCTGGGAGGATGCTATTGTGTTATTCAAATTAGCAACTACTAAGTTCTGTGTTGTGGAACTTGTTTTCTTGGTCCTGGTAAAGGCTGCAGTACCCTGGTTGTGGCGTCCTGGCCCTGCTCAGTGAGGGGTGAGGGTACCAGACCCTGGATACGGCAGGAGCTGATTTCTCACTGTGCAGCACCACATGGAAGGGAGCTTGGGGCAGGATGTTGGCAAGTTCTGTGGAGAGAGCATCACTCGTGGGTTTCTTTTTATCTCTCCATTGGCTGCGCACTGGGATTCCTGGGCCAGGAATAGGTAGAGCACCAGCATGGGTGGGATACTTTGCAAGGTATAATCTGGATTTGAACAGGTTGCAGCTCCAGAGCTGTACATCCTGTGTTAACCACTTTGCTACCCTGCACAAGAGCAGATACGGTGAGAGATCTATCAGTTTGTGCAGGAGAGGGGACTGCCTGGTCACCCGGGAGCAGGAGACCTTGGTGGCAGGAGGACACTGGGTTATCTTGACTGTTAATGAAGCAGCAGCCTGTGATTCAAGGGTTTGTTGAGGGTTTTCCCCAGTCTTGCTTCTGATCGATATTCCTTTTTGTTCCAGGCTGTGACAGCGCTTGTGAAAAACTATCCAAAGCACATGATCTCATCCATGCAGCAGATCCTGCCCATTGTCTGGAATACCCTCACAGAGAGCGCTGCCTTATATCCTTTGTGGGGAATGGTTTTAAGTAGAACAGAACAAGACAAACTGTCTCATACGCAGTAATGACCTGAACACAGCTGAAGAGCATGATACATGGAGTACTCTGCTGTGACAGACAGAATGTAGGCATCTGTGGTGTAGACTTGCTGGGTGTTTGTTACTTCAGTAGGCTCCATTCAGTTTTTTCTAGCTTAAAAACCACATCTGATGAATGATGCAGGTGCCTGTGTTACACTGGCTGTGGAATTGCAGCCAAGCTCTGCATTGGTCCTTGTACTCTTGGTGGAAATTGTCTTCTGAAGAAGGGCTCTAATCCCATTGTAAAGACTTCAGGTAAAGATGAATCACCAGTGTCCCCTGCTACAGCAGTACCAGGGGCTGCTGGCGCTTGCTGCTGAAGGTGAAGTTAGAATCATAGAATAGGTAGGGTTGGAAAGGACCTTAAGATCATCCAGTTCCAATCCCCTGCCATGGGCAGGGACACCTCACACTAAACCATGCCACCCAAGGCTCTGTCCAACCTGGCCTTGAACACCGC
>WYDI02032833.1:0-17783 GCA_009867235.2 Psittacus erithacus
GGGCTTGGAGCAAGCTGCTCTAGCGGAAGGTGTCCCTGCCCGTGGCAGGGGTTGGAGCTGGAGGAGCTTTAAGGTCCTTTCCAACCCAAACCATTACATGATTCTGTGAATGCAGGTCTCAGAGTTAGAGTGGATCAGTCTTGGTCAGCGTCAGGATGCTGTCCTAAGACTCCTGGATGAGCTCCGGGGGCAAACTTGTAAGTCCTTATGGCACACTGCTCAGCTGCTCAGCTCTGGTGTTCCCAGTCTGCTTGCTATGACAGAGCCATCTCTGATGCAATAGGAAGAACAAAACCCTCAGCATCCGTCTGTCATTGAGCAAGAGGTTAGTTATATACTTCTGAGGATAAACTGGCTCTGAAAGTTCTGCTAAAGCTCAAAAGACTGAATCAGGCTACCTCAGTATTCCTATGGCTTGATAGAAAATCAGCCTGATGGTCCAAGGACCACCTTCACATTGTCACTTACAGGTACAAGAGAACCCCTTATATATTGCAGCTGTTTGGAGGGACCTTTATTTATCAATCAAGTTACAGTTCTGCTTTCAGTGCAGCAGCTGCCCAAAGCTGTTGCAGACTTAACAGACTTACATTTGCATTGATCATCCCATGCTCTTTATCCTGACACATTGCTAGCAAGAATAACTTTGAAGGCTTCTCCCTAGCAAAGTCGTGCTTTACCTTATCCTTTTGCTTCAGAACTAGCTTGTGGACTGTCCCATTTCTATGTGCACTTCATGCATAGCTGAGATGACACCTTCAGCCCAGGTTATTCTGGGGAGCAAAGCTTTGGATCAAAATGAAATCAGATCAACCTATTTCAGTAGTACCACAAATCTCTTTGCTTAAGGCTTGCAATACTCATGGATCTCTGCAGCGGCACCCAGATGTGGTGTGTCTAAGAAAAACACACTTATGTCTTACTACTTAGGTGCACACATAGTCCTACCACACTGGAGGCAATTGCATGCTCTGTAATTTATGCTCAGGCAAAGTCTAGAATAAACCCTTAGGAATATTTAAAGAGAAAGACTAAAACAGTGTCGTGGAGTGCATCATATGCGAAAGTCCTTTGCAGGTTCTGTTTGTCATGGATTGCAAAGTCTTGGAGTGAGAAACTCACCCTGTTTGTCTGGCATTTCTTCTTATCATGCCAATTTAAATGGAGTCACCGTAGTCCCCAGTGAATATTCATCCAGCTCCTGGAAACTGCCAAGCACAGCAGAAAATGTGAGACATTCTAGAAAGAAAAATAACCATGAAAAGAGAGCTCTCTGATATCCCCAAATGACACAAGACAAATCACGTTTATGAACTGAACTGGGGAGGCAAAGGAGGGAGGGAACAGCTCCATTTGTTGGACCTAAAACCCAGGCTGAATCTTGAAGAAACCCCTTTTGAGTTATGAAAACACCGGGTAGACATTTATTCTGGTGGTGTTTCTCCCTCCACCCTCTCCATTTTCACATGCTCTGGTATTACTGCAGACTTCTAGGATCAGACACAGAGTCACCACATCTCCAGAGAGCACTTCACTTTCCATTTGTCTTGAGCCAGCCATTATTTACTGTGAGTTTTGGAACCTGAGATCTTCCCTGAAGGGCTCTGAATAAGTGCCACGCTGAACCCTTTTGCCTAATAACATTTTTGCTTTGTTGAAACTAGACATGATGGAACCAGCCTTCCACAGCCTGCTATGGACCATTTCGATCATGTCTACACAGCACAGAGAAGCAATGCAGCCTTGTCCCCAACACAGCACCAGGTGAGTTGGTACATCCAGACTGTGCTGCAGGTTTCCTCTTGTTCCAAAGGGGCTTTTGATGCTCTGTGCTGCGTATGCCACATACAGATCTCATCCTAGCTCCTGTTGCAAAAGGGGAGATCTCAGCTATGCAGAGATGCCTTTGTCCTTCCTCTCCCTGAGGACCACAACTAGCCTGAGAAGTCATTTGAGCAAAACCAGAAGTCCTGCTGCCTTCTATCTCCATGCAGTGATTATCCCTGCTATTGATAGAGTAACAAAAGTGGTTTAGCTGCTTTGCAGACTTATAGCCAGAAAAGACTGTCCCTGCCGCAGGGAAGGAACAGCCTCATGACCCAACATAAAGAGGAACCACAGGGAATGGGCTGGAAAATTGCACCCAGACTCGGTGGTGATGCTCCACACATGCCTGCCTAGTTAAAATGCTATATCTTCAAAGTAATTGTTCTGGATACGTTTGTGGTATCCCTTCTATGGTTGGGAAATGCTCCTTCAGAAGGCAAAAGTGTATGTGCTGGGGCAACAGCCACTAACTTCTGACTCAACTTTCTTAGAGAAACCATTATGTTTTCCCAGCAAACTGGGGTCTGTATGAGTTTTTTCCCTGAAGCAGCAGGCCAGTGCTGTCAGCATTTTCTTTGAACAACAGAACAGTGCAAGGAACATTTGATTTTCTTAGTTATTGCCAGCTTTGCTGACCAGATACAATTCTTATCCCTTTTAAATGCCATTTTTTTCATAAACACATTGCAAATAAGTCTCCATGTGGCAATATTGTCCCAGTACTGGAAAACCATGGATGGCGAAATAAGAAACTGAGATTTTTCAGGTGTCCTAAAATCGAGTCATGCATTCAGGAAGAGAGAAATGTGACCTTCTTGTATCATCTCTGTGTCCTTGTATAGCTGAGATAGAAAAGTATAGTGTACACCTCTCGTTTTAGAGAGCTGTGACACCACAAACCCCTTCTTCCCCATCTTTCCACATTGTAGCTATTGACACAGAAGCTCCTTGTCAGAGTTATCTCTCTCCTGTTCTGAATCAACATCACATAACAGCAGTGCTATGAAGTTGGTGAGTGATGAGGAGTGGTGAGACCCAAATAAACCATCCCTCTTTCTGCTCTGTAGTCTTAGAGCCTTTTTTTTTCCCCCTAGAAAACACAAAGCTGCCTATTCATCCTGCGTATAGAAGAGGTCAGCCTGAACTCAAGACAAAGCTGACATCAATATTGTGGGCATGGTGTCTCTCAGGCTTCCAGTTGAGACTGGGAAAAGAGACCATAATATTTCAAAACATAGATCTGCTGCTGTCCATCCTTCAAGTGCAAACACAAAAGACACGCTGTGGTGGAGCATGCCAACCCAATGTCCTGTTTTGTAACTGCCACTGCAGTCAGTGGGGCCCTGGACTGAGAGCAACCAGGCTGTTTAATTGTTTGTGCAGTCCCTGAAATAGCTTTTGGTGTAGCAATGCCCAATAGGAGTTAGGTCAAACTAGTTAGGTCAGGACTTAGCTCAAACCAGCTCCATGGGCAGCTTGGATATAAACATGCTGTTATGAAGACAAATTAATTGGAAGTACAATTATATGGATGGAACCCACCATGTGTCCCTTCCCTTCACAGCTTGTTGATCATATTATTGATGAAGAAAGGTGTAATGTCTCTGTTTCAAGGCTCCCTTGAGGCTGCCAGGCTTTTCTGGATCTTGCTTGCAACAAAGGCTTTTCTTTAGGTGATAAGGTGAAGCAAATGGTTCATTCTGGGGGGGATGAGAAAAAGTTTCACCCCTGAAAACAGCGCAGCTTTAAGAATGAAACACCTTTGGAAACAACATCATCTTTGTTCACCTGAAGAACAAGCACCAGTGTTGTGGCTGCAGAGAAGATGGAAACTGCCTTTTTACAAGGAGTCCCATAGGAAAGACGAGGGATGATGGGCACAAGTTACTCCTGGGAAGATTCCAACTGGACACAAGAGGGAAACATTTCACATGGAGAATAACCATCCATTGGAATAATCTCCCCAGGGAAGCTGTGACTCCCCAACATCTGACACTGTTAAGGCTGGGCTGCACAGGGTGCTGGGCTGCACAGGGTGCTGGGCTGCACAGGGGGCTGGGCCATCTGGTCCAGGTCATGTTGTGCCTGGAAAGGTTGAGCCAGATGATCATTGAGCTCCCCCCACAACCTGGGATTCTAGGATTCAGGACTTCTACATCTTAGTTTGTTGCCATCCACCTGACATGCAAGTTACACTTACAGGCATAAGAGGAACAGGATACTAAAGCAAATCAGAGCCTTTTTATTAATTACAAAAGCTTCTAACTGACCACTTCTAAGAAGAATTATTCCATTTGTCCATTCTGATTGAAATTCTGTGGGATTTGCTCTAAAAGCATCTCAAAATCTGATCCTGTTCCCCCCTTTCTTTTTCCTAATATTTTGCTGAAAATATTTTACTCAGACCCACAGTTTTTCTGTAGGGGCCCACATCTTTTTTCTGTTTGGTACAGAAATGAAAGAGATCAATTAAACCATGAAATATTAGCAATAAAAAAACCCCTCCAGAATGTTTTCAGTGGGCTGTCCCCATTTCCCAGCTTAGAAAGGCAAAGATTTGTGCTGCAGCACGCGCTGCCTGTAAATTCACCTTGATAAAGGAATTCCATGCTGCTTCCTCTTTCCCATACTGACCCACACGCTGCAGGTAAAGCAGTGGGAAAAGCACTTAAAGGTGTGCCCTGGGTTTAAAAGATGACCCTGAGTTTAGAGGAGGCTCTCCCTGCTTCACCCTCCTTGCCTGAGCTCGCAGGAGCGTTGGAGTTAAGACAACGTGCGTAAAAGGCTTCAACGCTGAGTAAGTGCTTGTTACTATTAGATAAACATTCAGCAGAGTTCATTCACATAAACATCTGCATTGTTCCCTAGGAAATGCCTTTGAACTGAAGAGTACTTAGCCATTCAGTATGGCAAACAGTGTCATGCTCAATGACCTCCTTTTGCCCCCAGAAAGTAATCAGACTCCGCAAAGGAGCACTCACCAACCCCAGCTCTTAAGTGAGGCTCAGGCAGCATTGGGATTGGGCTTTATTTCCCCAAGCTCTCTGTCCTTCAGGGAGAAGGAAACTGAGGCACCAAGCAGCTGCCGCAAGTGACACAGTGAAGGCTCAAGCTACATTCTCCCCCACCTGAATACCCATCTGCATCCATTAACTGAAACTGGTTTAGGTAGCATCTCCAAGGAGCTTATCTGTTTGTTAAAAATCAAACTTTTCCTTGGCTGCCATTGACTGATGGCTCCTCTCCAGGCCTGGAGTTTAAGTGAAAGGCTGCTTAAAACAAGTAAATAAATACATGTATAAAGTCAGTCCTCTGAGCAGGACTCCAGATGCCCCTGATGAGTGGAAGCCTTACAGCTCACACACTGGATGCTGTTGTCCACGTGAGTTTTCCTTTGTTTGGGTTATTCTGATTATGGTTTACTTTTACTTCTGGATTTCTTTCTATTAGGAGCATGTGTCATTTCCTGATCTTCTGACCTAACCCGGGGACATCATGCCCCCCTCATCCCTGCAACAGGGTAGCAAAGTTCACTGCATAAAAAGGATGCTGAGCTGCTTTCAGCTGTTCATAGCAGCGATGCACAGAGCTCTGTGCATGATCCGTTGTTTCAGGTTGATCTAGAAGATTTCAGGCAAACCTGGAGTGTAGCATCTTCTGAAGGCACCAGACTATTTTAGCAATCCAAGTAATAAAATATGAGTTGTCTTGTACTGTAACTCTCCAATAGATCATGACAGCTCTTCCCAAAAGGCTTTCGCAATTTAGTTGATGCAGCCGGGAAAAAACAGTGATTTCTAGGAATATATTGTAGATTTGGCAGGGATGCTTTAAGGTGAGCTGAGATCGGAGGGGTGTATGTGGATGATAAGATAGATCTCTGACTTAAACCTGTGGGCAGAGGACATCCGGCGTTGGGGGTTTATTTCTAAGAAGGCTGTGAGGCAGAATTCAGCCTGAGAGAAGCAAGCTTCTCATGTGCAAAGCTCCTGCAGGGATTCACACCTCCAATGGAGCATCGTCAGGGATCCAGAAGGCGAAAAAAGTTTGGAAAGCCCTGGAATAGGCAACCTCTGCTGATCCTCTTATCCCAGGGTTTTCATTGCCCTTTGCCTAACACAAACCTCACTGGGATGCTTCATGTGATCTTCATAGGGGAGAACAGAAGACCTGGACCAGTGGAGGGCGGGAGGACCCCTGCGCTCACCCCCAGCTTTATGATGCGCAGCTGATAACTTGTGATTCCCTGCAGTAGAGGGCAGCAGTGACACACACACAATAGCCTCTTCGTTGCAATTGGATTTGGAAACGATATATATGTGCAGTGTGCCTTAAAAAAGGGGGAAAAAAAGAAGGAAAAACCCCACCACGATCCACTATAATAAGATTTAAAGTCAGGGATTTTCTTTATTTTAATTTATCTTATTCAACATTCAAACTAGTGGGAGGAGAGCAAGAAGGGAGGCTGCAAGGAAAGGGGATGTGGCACCACAGTCGTTGTGATGGAGCAAGTACCCACAGCCTTTGATGGCAACGAGAATCCTGGCGACCTTCTTGCTTCCCTAGAGGGCTTGAAATGAAATTCAGTCTAGGGAAAGATTTACGAGCTTGGATGAAATCAGAACCAAACCAGCTCCTTACCACCATGTCCGTGGCTTTGGAGAAGCTGGAGTAAGTTTAGGCTCTGTATCCCAACTCTCCTGGCAAAGCTGCAGTCTCAAGAAAGAAGACAGCCTTAGATTCCAGCCCAAAGCTGCCACAGGGACTACAGCAACTCAGGGTATATTGCCTGGGAAGGAATAATGTTGTTGGCGTTCAGACAGGGCTTTCGAGTTAATTCTTTACAACACACAAAGTGAGGCTGTAGGTGCCAGTGCAAAGTGCTGAATGCGCTGGTATAAATGACTGCACAGCATGCAAAGCAATAAGAAAATGCATTGAGAATACAATTACACCATTTCCCATGAGGAAAATGGGTTAAAAGCCAGAGATAACACTGTGGATAAATTCTTTTGATGTAGAGATACTCCCAGGACAGTCTTTCATGTGGATATTCTTCTCTGGGCCATCTGATAACCTTTCATCATCTCTTTTTACCCCACTTTTGGGATAGGAAACACCACTTGTAATATCCTATCACAGTGGTCATGATGCATTCAGCTCTGTGCTGCTCTCAGGAGTGATGCCAGGGAACATGGACAAATGCGTCAGTGTTGGTTCAGCTCCACTTGGATTTAAGAGCTGCTGAAGAAGATGGTGCTTTCTTCTCACACACAGCCTGGGGACAACTTTAAAGCAGAGACCTGTCTGCTCATGCTGTGCAGGGGCCATCACCACTCTGAGTCTGCTCCTGGTACATGAGAAATGCAGCACGAAAGGGGAATGGTACAGGGTCACTTCCAGCAATATACACATTATACATGTATGCAATCTGGGGATATACACATCTGAATGTACACATCTGGGGATATAAGTGCCAGGGAGATGCCTGAGCTCTGTTCTAAGGAATGAAGGATATGGCAGTAGGGAAGAAATTAAAAGTGGGATGTTGGGATGCTGGACAGGACTGGGGAAGACTGAGATCACAATGGACCAGCTCTCAGAGGCTGTGGTTCTTTTGTCAGACAGGCACTAGCCCATGTCTTCTCTCCAAGCGACTCCAAGTGATCTCCAAGTGAGATATCAAATACGCACTATATATGACCAAACACCAGCAAAAAGCAAATCTGTGTCTGTTCCTCCTGCAGCACCGATACTGCAGGTGCTCCCTTTTCCTTACGCTGCAATTCCTTCTGCTGGTAGCTGAGGTCTGAAGAGATTGAAGGGAGAGGATAATGGAAATACATCCCAGTCCAGTGGTGAATCTTGTTCTCCCTTCTCTGCCTACAGATGTTCAATTGGAGAATGGGTTCAGTGCCCTGGTAGCAGACAATGCCCAAAACAGTATCCAAGCTGGTAGCTTGAGCCACACAGGAGCAGTAGGAGAAGGGATGGTGATGGGGCTACCTGCCTCAGGGGATGGAGACCCCCACCTGCCCATTTGACTGTTGTCTGTGGAGGTTAGCACCTTGCCTTGGCTTGGGACTTTGCAGAGAGTTCTGAGGCTGGTCTAGCTCTTGGGCTATTACTTCCTGATGCTTTTCTATGTAGGCAACAACAGTATGGTCATGGAGACCTGAAGCATATAAAACTGGACTATCATAAAGGCATGTCATACTGACATATGTCATATGAACATATATGGGCTACCCAGCTCTGTGGGTTCCTCAGTACTGTTGTGAAGAAGAAGGGCTTGAGGAGTGGGGGAATCTTAGAGGTCAACAATGGATTGTGCAGCTGATGCTGAAATCAGGGATTAGGCTTTTATGAAAGACTCTTTAGGACCCTGACAGTTGTTTTAGAGCCCTCTTTGGTGGCGGAGGACAGCTATGGGCATTGAGAACACAATCATACCCCAAGAGAAGCCGAAAGCCTGCATGGATCAACAAGATGCTCCTGATGGAACTCAAAAGTAACAAGAAATATGCAAGAAGTGGAAGCAGGGACAAATGATCCAAAAGAAATGTAAAGATGCTGGCTGAGTATGCAGTGATGGAGATACGAAAGCCAAAGCCCACTTGGAGTTGAATCCAGTGAGGACTATGAAAGGCAACAGGATGGGCTTCTAGATGTACATCAGCAGAGGAGAAACCTGAAGCAAAGATGACTTACCTTCAGTGGAGGATTATGAGGTTAAGGAGTGCTTGAACTACACAGATGCAAGTCTGTGGGCTGCATCCATGACTGCTGAGGGAGCTCGCTGGTGGCATTGCAAAGCCACCCTTGATTATCTTTAACTGACCATAGCAATGGGGAGAGGTTCCTGAGGAATGGAAGGAAGCAGATATCACTTCTCAAGAAGAGCAAGATAGAGGACTTGGGGAACAACAAGCTCGTAAGCTTCTCATTGACTCCAGGACAGTGATGGAGCAAGTCCACCCAGAAACCAGTTCCAAACATATGGAGTTCCAAACGTCCTCAGCAAGTTTGCAGATGACACAAAACTGAGATGAGCGGTTGCTGCACCACATGGTTGCTCTGCCATTCAGAGGAATTTAGTTCAGTCTAGAGAAATGGACCAACAGGAACCTCATGAAGCTCATCACAGGGCAGTGTGAAGTCCTGTCCCTGGGGAGGAACAGCCCCATGCACCACCATTACGTGCTGTGATAGAGTGGCTGGACAGGTACTTTGCTGAAAAGGACCTGGGGGTCCTAGTGGCCAGCAAACTGACCTCGACCCAACAACGTTCCCTTGTAACAAAGGAGGGAAACACCATGTGGCTGAATTAGATTTTATTTGTCGCTTTTCAAAAATCAAGTAAGACAAGTCCATGGATCACCAGAGGTCTTTAACCTGCAGCTTGAAAACCAAGCATTCAAGTCATCCGTTATTGAGGATCCCTGAAGGGTTTTGCAGTTACATTCCCCCGCTCAAAAATACCTGAGGTGATCCTCATTCTTTCTTCAACTCTGAAATCAATATGGGGGACATCTTCAAATGTATCTCAAACCACAAGTGACTATTTCCGTATCTCAGCAACTTCCCTGGAACAGCATGGGCAGAGATACTGACTAATAATAAAACCAAGAGTAATGAAGAATGCCTACCAGACCAGACAGCACCTCTGGAAGCTCATTTTCTTTGCCTCATTTTATTTGTGAGGACACTGAGTAGATCAAAACTACATGGACAAAGTTGGATAGAAAGAATTTTGTGAGGAACCACCTGACTCTGGGGACAGAAAACACACTGGATTAGGCTTTTGTGTTATTATTGTCTTATTGATTCCAAGACACAGCATGTCCCCAGCAGACATTTCATCTGCCTGCAGCTTTCGACACAGACAGATTTATAGTGTTCTCCTTCCTCCTCTCGTTCTCGCCAACTATTCTTCTAACCAGAGCATCCATCTCTCCTCAATGTGTTTTCTTCTCCCCATCTAATCACTAAGCTCTTCATGCCTCCACAATATTTATGTGTCCTTCCATCTGTCCATTGCTCTTTGCATTAGTCAAATCTTAAAGAGTTTCAACTGTTTTCTCAGCCTTAGGTATCCAGTTCCATAAAGAGAACCACAATTTGGTTTGAAATTGAGAAGAAAAAGAAGGAAATCTCACCATGTGGAGAACTGACATCTAAACCATGCCCTATAAATGGGTTCATGAGGGAAGTATTATGACCTCTGGAAAAGCTGCAAGACAATCTGACCTAAGCTACCAACCAGAATAATTTCAGGAGGTCTGTCAATGTTGTTTTTTCACATCCATGTTTTATTGTATTGTCGACACATTTCTGATCCCTTTTAAGATGAACGCATATTTTCCAGATTTGATTTCCTTTCTGCTTCTTTTGTGGCTTCTTAGTTCAACTGTGCAAGGGAAAAGGAAACTCAATTAAACTCGAGCAGCTTGAAGCTCTGCAAGGGATGGCGCGCGGGGTGTGTTGGCTCCCATTCCCATCTGGACAGGCGCTGCTGATTCATCCATATGAACAAGGAGGTGACAATCATTTATTCAGGAGCCATTCATTTGAGAAGGTCCATGCCCCCCTCTTGTTCCCCCACTGCCTCCCCCTCCCAGAATAATAATACGTGGTTGAGGGAATCATATTCTCAGGGAAGAGGATCGGAAATGGCTCTTTTGCTTTTCGGCAAACTCTCAAATAAAATAAGAACTTTCTATTATTAACCCTCATTATGGTATGGAATTTTCCCACACTGAGCAGAGAAAATAGCTCAAGTAGAATTCAGTTATGGAGAGTGTCATAGGAGGCCACGCAGCCCAACAGGTTAGACACTGTGAAAGCTTGGAAAAATAAGCATCTATTCCTGACTGCTCCAGTGATAATCTTCTTGATGTCCAATGCACTGGCTAGGACAGCTCCTAGCTCCTGGGCCTTTTAAGTCTGAAGCTTCCAAAGCAAATGACAGCTTGAGCATGTCCCAGCAATATTCCTCCGCAGTTTCAACAAGTCCGTAAGTTGAAAGTGAGGTTCTTGCTAAGATTCTTCTGAAGAGAGGTGATTCCTTATTCCTTTCCTCCACCTGCAAGTGCATAATCATACACTGGACCTCTCCTGAGTAACGTGACATACCTGGTTTTAGTGAGGATAAGTGCTGTCTGACCCTATCAGAAATCTGTGGATGGATGGATTGATGGTTGGTTGGATGGATGAATGGATGGATGGATGACTGGATGGATGACGGAAGAAAGGATGGAAGGAAGGACAGAAAGAAAGGCACATGCAGAGGTAGAAAGAGAGAAGAGGGAGACATTTCTGTGGGAGCCTGTTGTTAAAACACTGGCAGTGCTTCACTGACTTTAGGACAGGAAGCGATGAATATTTCACTCAATGGAAACCGCACAGGGGATTTGAGCTGCTATGAATATATTTGCCATACCTCCTACCAGTTCTCTAGACATAACAGGAAACTGAACGTTTTATGAATGTGCAAACGTACCTGCCTATAAATAATACAGAATAAATTAAGCACAGAGTTAAAAGGGACAAAGCAGGTTGAAAATGTTACTGATCTCTGTCTAAAGCAATAAACCATCATGCATTGTCTACTAGGATGTAGCTGTTGCTTTCTCTCCTACCAGCTGTACTCCTCTGTATCATGATCACTCCTGGAGGTTATGCAAATCACAGGTCTGGATGGATGGAGGGTGGTTTAGAAACAGCTAAAGTTCTTCTACAGATGGTGTCACCCAGGGATCTTCATGACACATGAGAGAGGCAAATCCATTCCCAATATCTCCGAGTGTGACGTAAAGGCAACCAGCTTGTGTAAAAGACAGAAGACATCCCAGCCTGGGGTGTCTTCCAGGAAAAGTAGGGATACAAATTCAGGTCAGGAGCTTCCACTGATGCCAGGAATGGATTCAAACTTCCTGGTCAGCTCTGGGTGAGGAAGGAGTGAGGAGCAGAGATACTTTGGAATGGGACTAGAGGCAGGTTTGGGCATGTTTGCAGCAAGACTTCATGCATCAAGGGAGCTAGGGCAAAGTCAGCTACTAGGGCACTGATGCTATAGCCAGGGCAGTAGGATGACAAACTGCCTTAGAACATGAATTATGTGGGGAGCTCCTGTTATCTCCAGGCTGGGTCAGGCAGATGATACCGGTGTGGCACATTTCCTTGGCCTGTGATCTTGCTGTGCCCTTACAAGGTGGACAAACACAAGAATCAAAGATGTCATCCTTTTCCTTTTAGAAAGATACTTCAAATTTATGGATTAGAGGTGCTTAAATCCAGGGTCATGGATTTAAGGAGTAGTTACTATTGAAAAAGGAGATTCTCCCTTTGCTTATGGAGCCTAATTCTAGTCATCTGGAATTCTCCTTCTTCCTTTAGTGGCTTATGGAGCTCCATGGTGCTTTATCTTCTAAATAAGTATATAGTGTTAGGGCAGGTCCTTTGACATCAGCTGTGTTCACATTGGTCCTGGTTGCATTGAAGAAGTTGATAACATTTATTTGTCTCCCTTCTTTAGTCTCAAAAGCATTTTGGAAATCTCCTGGGCAAAAGGAAAAGTCTGAATTCTTTTTGAAACAACAGCTGAGCTCAAATCACTTCCCATTCCTCCACTTTGTAGCATCTCCTGCTTCTGCAAAACCATTTCCTGGGGCTAAAAAAGAAAGGAAATCATGCAGAAACCCCCAACATTGCCAGATTTTCACCGCAGAGATAAGAAAGTACTGGTGGTTGGTGGTTTCCAAACAGCAAAAGTGTTTTCACTTCAGTTCTGATTCTGGAAATCTTGCAGGGTATGTTTAGGTATAACCTCACTAAAATGAGCTGTTCGAGCCTGTTTTAGCAAGGCAGCACGTCTCTGAGCTGCCTTTCCTAACAGGGAGGCTCGCCAAAGACTCAGTTAGAAAAAGAGCTCTGTAATTATTCAAGGAGACTTCTAAATTAGTGAGGCAGATAGTGAGACTGTGAAGTGGAAATCTGTCTCTGATACTACTTTCATTGGTTAAAGAACACGAGTTTCAGTGCTTAAGTCTAGCACACTGGATGAGACTGAATGCCCATCTACCCCAGCATCCTATCTCTGTACATGTCAAGGAAAGAGCCTAAGAAAAGAGAGGGATTGCAATAATTGCTGGAGATAGATACCCTCCTGCATATGAGTTCCTTTCAGTACAAAGCCTACGTCCAGATGGCTTGCAGCACTGGGAGGCAGTTGGATGTTCCTGTGTAAGGTCTGTAAGGTCCCTGACCAAGCCCTCATGGTGCTGGTAGAGGATGAACTGGCAATCACTGATGCCTGAGGAGCAAGGCCATAAGTCCCAGCAGACACAGCAGCTACCACTGCCTTTCAATGGCCAGCCCAGAACTCATTAATCCTCTCAGCATTGTTAGTCCTTTGCCCCTCAGATGCACTTACTGCCGCAAGGTCTTGGTATTGCACAAGTACCCTAAAACCTTTCAGAGATGTTCAAGAACTGGAGCACCTAGAGCTTTCCCATTTCCCATCTGTGGGGCAATTCCTAGCTATTCCAGCATCTGAATTGCAGTGGTGAGATGTGATGTGATTCTCTGCTGTTCTTTTAATGACACAAGGATTTTTTCCTTCAATCTGATGATGCTCATTACGACCCTGCCAGTAGCATCATGTGCTGTGAGCTTGTTCCAGGCATGAAAAGCAAAGGACAGCTTTGGATTAAGAAAATCTGTGTTCACTCAGAAGACTGTGATTGCCCACATGTAGCAGGGATGTTAGTCTGCTTAAAGTTAAGCATCTGCCTAACATCTTGGCTGGGTTTGGGTCCCATTTCTGATGAAGAGTTTATTTCACGAATTCCACTCTCTCAATTAGCCGTTAACAAAGGGCACATCTATTCAGATGCAAATATAAATATATTTTAAGGTTTGTATAACTGAACATAGATCCCCAAATATTCATTATTTAAAAGCATTTACTAATGTATTTTCAGATTAATTCCTGGTATTTGGATCACTGCCAGTATTAATAGTGAGCTGCCTTCAGCTTTAATAGGAGAATTATATTTTAAAATATATACTCACTGAAGCTGATTTGATGTTTTTTTAATGTTGAGATTTCTGTACAATTGCTTTCAAAGTGACCTTTTGACCAAAGAGAAAATGACTGGAATCATTTTTTCCTTTCATTTTTTTGGGCAAAACTTTATAATGCTTAAAAGAGAAAAATAAAAGGAACACCCCTCCACCCCCAAAATGAAAATCTTTCAGTATATATATTTTCCCTTGTTTTCAGCAAGAATTTTTAATTTGGATGTGTTGAAACCCCACATTCCTTATTCAAAAGCCTATTTTTTTTAGGCAGTTTTTGATGTGTGACATAGCTGTTATTTTACAAGAAACCTGACACATTTTGCTGGAAATTTTTACTGGAGAAAAAACAAAGTTTGGTTTTGAGGCTCTTTCGCTCACACGCACAAATGGTATTTTTCATTCATCCGGCTCTTGGTCTTCACTCTGGATCTCCCGCTGAAAGTGCACAGTGGAGGGGCAAAGAGAACTATCTGAACTAATAACGCAGTTCAGGTGAATGCAGAAGGAAATGTTCCTTTTTATTATTCATCAGCTCCTACTTGAGATAGCCCATGTTAATATTTGGCCTCTTGCAGTTTCAGAGCAGGGTATGAACATCACTCAGTTACATGGAGGAGAAAAAACAAAGCTGGGGAGATGAGATGCTCTCCTGTCAAAGACCATCACCTTCACAGCTTGGCCCAAAGTCAAGAGCTGTTGTGAATTCAGCCCCTGGGACTGGGCTGCCTGGTGAAGTCACTCCTAAATCCTCTCTTCAGCTCTTCTGCTCAGGCTGTTCCCATCAGCATGGTGCCTGCCAGTCCAACCTGTCCGTGATGCTAAAAGGAAGAGGCATTGGGGACGTCTCCTTGACACGTATTTATAGCGATACACGAGCTGGGCTGTGGTCATTCCAGTGCTGGGAGCATGATGACAGTAAGGAAGGAATGCGTGCAGGAGAAAAGGCTGGTTCACAAACAGATGGAGGTAGCCCACAGGTCCAAAATCTAGCAACACTCAGCAAAAAAGACCTTACCACAAAGGGCAAAGGCTTTCTCTCCCCCCTCGCCTTGTCACCACTCACATTCCCAACATACAAGTTGCTATTGTTTTCCAGCCCTTGATTTACTTTTCCTGAGGGTCCTGCTTTCTGGAATTTGATGTCAAAGAAAACGTGGCTTCTATTCTTACTGTTCCCCCACAAATCACCCCTTGCTTTCTGAAAGCATCTCTCCCCAAATACAACACCACCAGCCCCAACACATGTTCATATTTCTATTCCCTTTCTTCTGTGCCCACACGTGAAGGATTCTGGTCCTTCATCAAAGGTGTTAAATTTGATGCTATCAGAGATGTTAAATTTGATGATAACAATGGAGGACTATTTTAGTCAAGTTGTGTTATCATTCTGAGTGCCTTTTATTTATTTATTTATTATTAATTTATTTATTAGATTTTATTTAAGCATGTTCCATTTATTTATTTGAAATAAAATTGAGTAACCTGCTGTGGTGGGAGGTATCCCTGCCATGGCAGGGGGCTGAAACTGGATGATCTTAAGGTCCTTTCCGACCCAAACCATTCTATGATTTACTAACCCATTAATATCTATATAAATGTTTCATCCATTGTTCCTGTAGATTAAGGCCAGATGGGACAGCCTTATCATAGCACAGATAATACTGCATCTTTTCCATATCTTCCTTTATCCTGTATTTTGGAAAGAAATCAAAACTTAATATAAAGACAGCAGCTTACGGAGAAGGTGGCGTATTCCTTGGGAAGCAATTTTAAAGGACTAATTATTCCCTCCATGAATGATCTCCAAAACACTTTTGGATTCTGATCGTAGCTGAAGTAATAGTAAATTTGAAGATGAAAATCAAACACTCAAACTTGTTGACTCACAAGCTGCTGGAAGCAGAATCATCCGTTTATAGGCAGAGATTCCTCTTTGCTGTTACTGGCATGTTAAACATCTTAGGTAGACACATTCTAGAAATGTGCTTCTGATCAGAACTGTGATGTTACGAGAGAAACCTCTCTTACAGAGCAGTTGAGCTGTTGGGACATGTCTTTAATCCTGTGGATGTCATTAAAAGCAAAGAAACTCAGTTTTCATCAAAATATTTAGTTTATGTCAAAACTTCAAGTGTTAGAGAGGCTTTGGTTGAAAAAAAAAATAAACCTTTCCCATTTTTGGCAACAGAAAAATGTTAAGAAGAAGAAAACTAAAGCTTCCAGTAACTGTAAAAAATTCAACTTTTTGGATTTATAATTTTTCAATAGAAACTTAAAAATCTGTCAAAGTTTAAGGCGTCAGTGAAAACTTTCACTGTGATAGAAATGACAAACAAATGTTTGAAGGCAGCGTCTGAACCCAACTGCTTTCAGTCATTTGGAGCCTTTCACAATCTGATCTGCTCCCTTTTCTGCAGCAGAACACCTGCAGCAGTATAACTTCCATCCCCAGATCAGATAGAGAGCCTGAAGAAGAATGGGTGTAGCTCAACGAGGGATCAGATGGGTTCATAGGTCATTGCTGGAGATGGAATTGATCACACCATGCCTGTATCATGAGTGAAGGAGCTGTGGGAGGAGGACGAAGAAGGTTAAGGCATGGTCAGCAGTGGGAAAGGCCTATTTCTCTGTCTCCTGTGTTGATATTGAAGCATAAATGGTTTGGGAGGTCACCCTTCTGTGTGCAAGGGTAAGAGATCACACCAGTGGTGTCTGCATAGGTGTGCTGAGTGGATCTTTCTCTTTATTCCCTAATTCTGTGCATTCCCTAATAACTCCCTTACTTATAAATCAAAGTCAACCTGACTTGCTAAAAAGGAAGATATCAAAGGCTGAGATGAGCTTATCAAATGTTGTGCAAGTAGGCAGCCAGATGGAGGCAAAGTACCCTTGAAGGAAGGGCTGCTCTGTAAACATGCCCCTGATTCGTCACCGGAGAGTCCACAGAGGAGTTCACACTCCAGGCATAAATCCACTGAAAACTGAGCTACAGGACTGTGTATTGCTTATAAATAACAACTCTTGTTACAGCGGTAATTTGAGCAGCAGGAAAGCGGAGGCATGCTATGACTGCACTTGTTCTCTGCAGAGCAGACATAAATCCACATCTTCTGGTCTGCGTAACAGCACAACACACAACGAACGCTCGGAGCGGCTCCGGCTGTAAATCAGGGCTGGCTTCCAGCTGCTGGTGCTTTCATGGTCTTTGTTGAGAAGCTTGTGTGTAGCAGCATTGCCCCTGGAAGCTGGAGGTGTGAAGAATCAGGCCCCGTTTACGGGGTGAAGCAGGGAGGAAGAATGGGCTCCCCATCACGTCCTCTGTAGGACCCCAGCTCCTGACCTGGCACTGGGATGGGATGGCAGCTTTTTCCAGAAGTATTGCCATTACAGTATGATTGCTCATTATCTTGTGACCCAATTTCCTTCAAATACGTGTCACAGGCAGTGGAAGTGCTCCAATGCCTAGGAGATGCCTACAGACAGTTGGCAGAGGTAAGACCTGCAGATCACCCTTGCCTTTACTCAGAGAGCTAAATGATGCAGCCAGACAATTTCGATGTATGCTTACAACCGCCCTTGACTATATAGAATCAAATTGCTTGGTCATCTTCAAAGTAATGTAGGGTTTGGGCAAGAGAAAGGGAATAAATTGTTCTCCCTGCTAGGGACAGGTCAGGAGGTTGTGGGTTGGATTACTGTGAAGAGTGTTTAGGTTGGATATTCAGAAACACTTTTTAACAAGCTGAAGAGGAAGCATGTGATTCACTGCCTGGCGAAGCTGTGAAGTCTCTCTATAGAGGAATCATGAATCAAACAGATTGGAAAAGACCTTTAAGATCATCAAGTCCAAGCGTTCCCCAGCACTGCCAAGG
>WYDI02032834.1:0-103251 GCA_009867235.2 Psittacus erithacus
CAGAGACAGGACACCTGACCCAAACTAGCCAAAGAGGTATTCCATACCACAGCACATCATGCCCACTGTATAAACTGGGGAGAGTTACCCGGAAGGGTTAGATCACTGCTCGGTCAGGCTGGGTATCGGTAGGCGGGTGGTGAGTAGTTGTATTCTCTTCCCTTGTTATTTCCCTTATCATTATCATTACTGGTGGTAGCAGCAGTGGTTTGTATTATACCTTAGTTACTGGACTGTTCTTATCTCAACCCATGGGAGTTACATTCGTTCGATTCTCCTCCCCATCACTCCCAGAGCAGGGGCAGGGGGGAGGAAGGGGAGAAGTGAGAGAGCGGCTGCATGGTTCTGAGTTATGGCTGGGCTTAAACCACGACAGCCTGAAAGCCTGTTACTACGGCCTGTGTTTTCAGTGTCATCACCCGCCATCCACAGCTTACCCTGAGATCCCTGCACTGTTCTTTCTTCACCAGGAATCTAAAAAATGCATGTCTCAGCATAGCGATTGCTATTATACGAATAATGAGAAATAATGATTGTTTTAATTGTTTCTTTGTTCTGATAAGAACAAAGTTTGCTGGGCATGTGATAGACTGGAAAATAAAATTAAAATAAAGGGTAAGGAAAATGCAGCCTGAACATTGGGTAACATATCAGATGGTAAATTTGCCTATGACTGGGGCTTTCCTTCATGTTCCCTAAACAGGGAAGCCCTCCCACCCTTTCTTCTCTTCCAAGCTTGCAGGCAGCTGGTGCTGTTTCGAAAGCAGAACTGAATGCAGCATGACAAAAGTTGGATTTTGATGGGTAATGTCTGCTCATTGCCTTATCTCTAGCTTTTCTTTAATATTTTAAATACATTTACCAGTATGTTTGTGATAAGAGATTTTTCCTACACCTTTATTTGATTCTGAAGTACAGAGCCCCAAGCCATACCCATGTTCCCATGCTTCATTCAGGGAAGAAAGTGTCACAAATCTTTGGAAATGAACTTGGCACCATTCCCTGGCAATGGTCTGATGGCCAGTGTGAGGAGCTGGACTTCTATTATCTTTATGTTCTTCCTTGGTAATTTATTGTTGACCCATATTAAAGTCATGACACTGGCTGGATCATACGTACAACTTCTCTGTTTGTTTAGATTTCGGAGGTCTGTGCTGGAATATGCTGGTACGTGCTGGTATGACTGGGCAGCTGGCTCTATTTGCTTTTGCTCCTTTAAAATAGGATAAAGTGTCACTATACTACAGAGGTGATACAAGGGTAAAATTCATTATTAAGGACTGTGAGGTATTCAGATGCAGTGCTAATGAGGCTATATGAACGTCTGGAGTATGTGCTTCACTGCACATCTGAAGCAAAACATGTCTGTTTCCTTGACAACCCCTCTGCATCTGTACTGTTGTAACTGCTCTCCACCGTATGTGCAAATATCAAGCATCATTACTAAAGCTTGCTCACATTTTGCTCCATCTATATTCAGCTATTAAAAGAAAATCTTTGTTTCATTGGCAGTGTGCTGCTCTGAATGGTGCAGGTCCATTCCTCCCTGTTGCTTCCTGTTTTCCTCCGTCTGCCTCCCCAGTAGTGCAGAACCTCCCACTTTCTTTACCATCAGAATCCATGCTCACCCCTTCGGGAGGCTGATTCAGTTGACTTGACTTGACTTGTGCAAAAATGAAATAAAGGAATAGTTTTCTGCTGAGCTGCCTTTCAGAGGGGTCAGCCCAGCATTTGGTGCTGTGGGGATGGCAGGGGCCAAGCAAAAGCAAAGAGAGGCAGGAGAGAGGGGAGCCAAGGGAGCTCATTTAACCCTCTTCTCTGCTTACAGCAGAAGCCTCAGGATCACCCTACCAAAGGTGGGAAGCAGCAGCACTTCTGTAAGTGGTGCACAAATGTGGTAATATAGAAGCCCATCATGTCCATGTCCATGCATCACCCTTGAGAAAGTTAAGAAAACATGAACTTTCTGATCAGCAATTACTGCTGCCATCTGTTATTATCAGCAGATGTATGTGATAAACTCGTGTTTACTTCCTTGGGAAAAGCTGTGTGCATTTCACTTGTGTAATCCATACATGTATTCCTTATAGTAATGTAGAGATATGTGATATTATCTAACAGTTTTATCTTGACATGTGTCGTGGTTATATGAATGCCTTTACACAAAACCAGATATCAAAGTGATCTGCAGTTCTGAGCTGCCTACAAAAACTGTTAATAGATAGATGAGAGTTTATAGCCCATGGAAGCCTAAAGATTGCTTGTGTGAGAAAGTGCTCACTGTAACACGGAAACTTTCTGCAGCCTCATCCTCCTAATGCAGCCAGTGTCTGTGTCCTCCTTAGAACTCCTGTGTGTTAAGATGATTTGTGGCACTGAAGTTCAACTTCTGACACTCCGATTGTTCTCAGCACTTATATTTCTGTAGCATGATTCATCAGGAGCTCCTTGCACCAACCGGTACTTCACTTGCTTTCACCTGTTCATGAACAGGTTTGCAGCTCTGTACATTTGCACTGGGTGATGTTCCAGGAAAAAGTGCCAAAGGAGAAGGTCAAGATGCTGAAAAACTGAAGGTGAAAATCTATTTCTGGTTAAGAAACACTTTTTGAAGGAAAAGGAAACACAGAAAGCTGGCCATAAATTCTTGCCCTTTAAATCTTCCCATTCATTCAGTATTTATGTATGTATGATATAACCACAATTACATTTTTAGTGCAAGTGTGACCTCCACCATTACATAAAGGCTGGAATGTGAAAGATGGAAAAAAAAAGAAGAACCTTGTTTATTTTGAGCTAGCATAGGAGGCAGTTAAAGGAGACTTTTTAATGAGATCTAGAAAGATTAACCTAACAGTTCCTCCTTAAGTGTAAGTTCTGTCTCTTTCAAGTTTATACATCTTCTTTTCCCTAAAATAGATTAGTCCCTACTAAGACCCATTTCTTGGAGTAGTATTTATGACAAATCAAGACACAAGGAGTTGCTCTATGGTATCCTGGAAAACAATTTTCCATTTTAAAATCAATGCTAATTAAGTGTACATACTTTAACGTTAACATAAATCAGTACCAAATTTACATGTTACCAATACCTTACAAGACGATTTTCCTTGACTCAAATGAGATCTTCCCTCAGTGTGGTTTTTTTTTTCACTCAAGTTAATTAAGCGCCTTTGTTTTTACATAAACATAAACACACAGAGGCACACATATAGTATATACACCTGAAACTGATGGGGATTTAGCTTTTTTGGGCAGATTTGGGTAGAAATTCCCCTTAGGTATAGGACCCCACTGAAACTGAATCTTCTAAAAGATCCTAAGTAAGTAGGCTGTTGGGAAAAATGCCAAATCTCATATGTGTTTGTGAGAAAGCACTGACACAGATGTCTAATCCCAGGGCAGAGCTCAGGGTGGCAGATCCAAACTGAAAATAGTTACCATCTGAGGTGTTCATGTAGGAATTAAAATTCCTGAAAGAGATGGAACTTCTCCCTGTATCTTACTGACTGTTTCATGCAAATCCCCAGTCTCCAGGGATACTAACTTTTGGTAGGAATGTTCAATTTCTCGGAAAGTTATGAACGGACTTGAGCATTTTCATGCCCAGCAGGTATTTTATACAGCTGAGCAGGGACACAGCAGCAGAGCTGCTCTGTAGGAAGCATATAGATAATGGCAGAATGTTCTTTGCAATTGACATACATACCAAGAAAACACTGGCTATATAAGAAGGAGATCTTATGGTACACGTTTATTTTAATGAAGGGCAGGGTAGAGGAACATATATATGTATATCTACAGACAAAAATATACTCCAGAGATGTGGAAGCCGCATGGGGAAACACAGCAATTCCCTGTACTGGGACAAAGACTCAAGCGTGACAGAGACCTCAGTGAAAATAAACTTCAAGATTCAGTAGACACTTCTGCAAGGGATTAATGAAGCAAATGTGGCCTTGCCTTTAACAAGAAACAGTCTTAAGTTCAATGCAACTCAATTAGCCCATTGTATTTGGGTCATGGCAAAACTGTGAGAAGCAGAGAAGCTTATTATAGGTTGCTGTAGGTGTGCACCACATTTCGGACTCACTGGACTTCTAGATTGTGCCCAATCAGTAAAAAGTCCAGGACTCTCACTGTGCAGTGCCTAATTGATGGTATTTCTGCAGGGAAGCAAGTCAAGCCTATGTGCTTGCTGCAGTGGGAACCTGGGTTAAGAGGCTCCTTCCTTTCTTCATAACAGCCATGAACAAGTGTTGCAATGCTATGCTGAAATTTACTGCCTCTAAGTTGTGAAGTTTTGGCTGGTTTTGAGGCCATGGTATAAAACAGGTCACTGAAATGTTTGAAATAGTCACCAGAGGCTCCAGGGCAGATACTTCAGAAGCCAACATTGACATCACAGCCAGCACTGCATAATCACACAATAAATGTCATAGCTGAGTGCAAGTCCATGAAAGAAGCATGGAAATCCCTGAAAGAACATGAAGAATGAAAAATGCAGCCTACCTGTGCCTTCCAGTCGTATGATAAACAGCTACTGGCCACAGCTGCAAAGAGGTAATGGAGCAGCATCCAGACCTTAGTTTAGTTATTTACTGCACCTATGATCACACCACATTATTACCAGCTACAGATTTGTTAGAATCTGCAGTTGTTTCACAATTTTGTCTTTGCTGGTGGGAAAACCCCTGCATGATTATCCTCAGGATGCTCTTTTTTTGGCTATTCCTGAATGAAATGGTTTCATTTTATTAAAATTGATTATTTCAATTTATTTAAAATTAAGAAGAATCAGACACCTTGAAATGCCCTTACATATAAAAAGGTGTTTTATTTCATTCCAGCTCATCCCCACCCCTCTGCTGATAAACTTTCAAAACTATTTGGAGAAAGAGGGGCTTAAAAACAGATGTAAAATCCCTCTCATATAGAGATCAGTTATCCTTCTTTCAGAAAGCTGCCTTCTTTCAAATCTAGTAGTGATCCTTAATACATTGACTTACACTTCTGACCTATGATTTCAGCATCTCCTAAATAATAATCTGGAATAACAACCTTGTTGGCAGACTTCAAATGCTTCTGTGGGATTAAGGAGTAAGGAATGGAGTCATACCATCCACAGCTCTGATTTTGCAGACAAATCTGCCAAACTCCTAGAAACGTACTGAAGGCAGCTCTGGGGCACTCTCATTTGAGTTTCTGCCTCTACAAGCAGATCTGAAGTAGCACAAAAATAAAAATCTTGATTATCCTTCAGAGTAGGAATCAGTACAAATTTAGTGTGGGTATGCCACAAGACATAACCTCTGGATATGGACATTACCTTGGACCAGAATGGGCTGCTTGATACAAAGGATACGAGGATGTTGTGTTGCTCACTAGCAGTCCACAAAACTCTACATCTCGGAGAACTCTTGGTCTGCTTTAATTTATATGAACTGTATGAATAGTTCATGACAGCTCAGTGTTAGAAGGCTGCAAAGGTGACTTACATCTCATATGTCTGTCATGCTTCACTATATTTTCCCCTTTTCTTGCCTGCCATGCTTGGTGGTTAATAATTAAAATTACTTTTAATAGATGCAATCATGCAGTGGCAACACAAGTCCTTTGCTGCTGCTGGGGATACAAAACTTTTCATGTCTCAAAGAGATTTTAGTGGGTATGATGGAGGCAAGGTATTGGATGTTTAGGTCACTCTCCATGAACATGCCCAATTACAATGTTGGGTCATCACAGATGCTGAGAATGGAAATCTAATCATGTACCAAGAGGTGTTGCCTTCAGGCTATGTTTTCCTTAAGTTCCTATTCTTTTGAAGTGACTGTCAAGGGTAATAATCCATTAACTTGAAAAATATTACTCTTTGAGTCTATCCCTAAAGAAGACAGGTGAGAATTTGTTGGTGCCCCTGTGACTCCATCTTTCTGTTGAAGGCTGCTTCAGGAATGTAAGCAGTGATGCCCTCCTTACATGCACCTATAGCAACTTACAAGATGAAAAATCTCAGATCAAAATATCATTTTCATAATAGTGTAATTTAGAGGGATTTGCAATGAATATTCACCTTGGGGTTTTGTATCGTTTTAGGTTGTTTTTTTAATGAAGCAACTACTTGCAAAATTTTCCAAAACACAAACCATCATATTTTCCCCACCTAAGTCTTCTTGTTGGTAGAAATATATCATTACCTTTGGCAGAACCTGAGTGTGTTCACACTTGCCTTTGCACAGCTAGCTACTTGAGCTTTCTGCAGCAATAGCAGGTAAGATGAGGGTCAGTAACCAGAAATTGGGGTCAGTTTTCCAGATATCGCATTACATATATCAATCACTAGCTCTTTCTGGAATGTTTCATCTAAAGACGTTAAAATTTAGCTGCCTTTTAACACAAGGTCATTCAATTTCTCCAGATTAAATCACCATCCTTTGAGTTTCTAGACAAAGACCCAAATAAGATTTGCTCACAGCTGTTTCTTACCATATGAGTGGGCTTAGTTTGCTGGGAAGCAATTTGAATATTGACAGAAGGCTGAAACAATGCTGAGTTAGTGCTCCAGTCCAGTGCCTTCTTAATTTAAAGAAGATGGAATTGAACCTGAAAAAAAGCTACACTATCACAGCAGTATTTCTGCTGTGGGAATTTTTCATACAAGTCGCAATAAATGCGTGCAATTCAGAAAACAGAATTTCCTGCTGTCAGATTGGAGGGATCAGTGCGTGAAGTAATTGGATTATGAATAGAGCAACAGCAATGAAACACTTGTTCACAGTGTGTGAAACTACGGGAAGAACAGAAGTTTCCCTGCTGTGCTGTAGTATTTGACTTTCCCACTGGGGAAATCCCTAGCCTCAGCCCCTGGTCCCCACAGAGGAGCACAGAAGGCTCCATAGGGAGCTGCTGTGCAGGGAGCTGCCGCAGCCAGCCAGGAGTGAAGGGCACAGGCAAAGGCAGGGCTGAATTATCTGACGTGACTCAGGGGAGACTCATGTAGCCAGCTCCTGTTTATTTGTATGCTAGTCCTCAAAATAGTTGGTATTTTTCACAAAAGTTACATGATGACAAAGCCTTGAAATATAGTAATTTGGTGACATCAGAGCAGTGAGCTATGGCTCCTTGCAATTGCTGTCCAGATGATTTGTGCTTTTCATTACAGCAATATGATAATAAAATCAGGGCCCGGAGAAGGAAAATGACAGACAAAAGCAGACGCTTGCCAGTAGCGTGGCATAAAAATGTCCCTTGCTCTGTCTGGAAATATAAGCCTTTTACATCAGTAGAAAGTTATTTAGTTCATTCTCATTAAATTTATTGGTAGGCTGACTTTTTATAGGTTTGACACAATGATTTGGTGAAGCTGGCCACTGCATTTTTTAGTGTCTTTTTTTCAAACACTGAAATGGCCCATCAAGCATTAAACCTGGCTTTAGTGAGAGAAAATGGCCAGAAGATGCTGAGGTTTGTAAAGCCATTCCTCTGCCTATTTTTAATCACAGCTTTCTGGAGAGACACTGAAAATCTGAGAACCTGCTACCAAGGAATTCAAGTTCCAGCATTTCTCTCTACATGTGTTAGGAAGGGTGCTAGGGAAAAAAAGCAAAAACGTTGCACATTTAAATGGTTTGGATGAAGTGGAGAGGCTTGACCTTAAAGCAGAACAGTAAAAAATTTAAATTAAAAAAGTGCCAATTTTTTTTCAGTAGAAAAAAGCTGATGTTCAGTTCACAACAACCTGTCACATCCTTTTGCAGCAAAGATACAGGAATGAGAATCATCATAGGAATAAAACTGCAAGGAAGATCAGATAGTGCTTGAGAAAGATGCTTAATTAAAGGGAACATCTTTAAAGGCAGAAACAGAAGATAAGCTGCTAACCCTAAGATAACCCTAAACATTTGTAATGCAATGACTTAGTAACTGGGGCCCAGAAGTTTGCCAGGGCCAGAGTGACTGAAGTTTTGTATTACACATGATGGAAACACATCTTAGAATGGCATAAGGATGAGTTATGGAGGGCAGAGCTGTCTGCCTTTGTGCAGCTTTTTTAAGTGGACAGTAGCAGATTCTCCCTCCACAAGGGAATCCCCAGGGGGTGGGGACCCAAACCCTTGGTACAGAGGATGAAACCTGACTGTGCCTTACTGCTGCTTTAGTGCTGCAATGCTCCAGACCCAGAAGGATCATGCTCCACAGAGTAGTGAGATTGTCCAGCCTCACCTCTCTCCAACCCTTGGTTCTTACCTCATAGTACTTTTCTGGCTCACTAGTCCATGTCTGTGCCCAGACCTTGAGAGCCTGAGCCTGCAATACATCTATCCCTCAGTAGGGTCTGACTTTTCAAAGAATTGTCAAACTGGTATTTTTAGCTCCACATCTGTCACTACACTGTATTTTAGTTGACATGGCATTTTTCAGACTGATTTCAGTAGCTGCCTGAAATTATGAGCATTTGTTTCAACAGGAAAGCCTGCACTTGTGAGAAGAAATAGCTTTTCTGATTGGTATCCTGAAAAGAGCAATAGGGCTGATGACGATGCTGGCTGAGAAAGGAAACATATACCTTAGCATGGGCCGCAGCAAGATCCTTTAGAGCTCCCAGAGATAATCCAGGAGTATCCAGAATAACCTCCAGGATACTCAAAAGCAGTAAGTGAGCTGAGTTAATGCTGGACAATATTAAAATGTCTCACTTAACTGAATGTTCAGTGTGTTGTCATTTTAATGTTTGGCAAAGGAAAGCCGGGAAAAGTACTCACAGTGTTTTGCTGTAAGGTAGGGTATGTTACTGATTTCATTTAAACGGTATTTGCACCTTAAGGAAAGCAGAGATTATCTACTTCCTGTTTGTAGGAGAATATCAGAGACTATCGAGCACCAGGCAGAAAATGAGGGCTGGTGAGCACTTCTGACATGTTGAGCATTATAGGGAAAATTGTTATGCCTGCATATTTGCTGTGGGCATCAATTATATGCACAGAGTATCTATTCTCATTAGTTAATTGTGGTAAATAAGTGTCCATTTGAATACACTGATGGCCACATGGCTGCTCAAGTGTTGAGTTTTGCAAGCAGATTTTGATTCTGGTTCTTTATCCAAATAAGGAGGACAAAAAATACACAGTAGGCTTTTGTTGTAAAATAGAGGATGAATCTGAAAATAACTATTTCTCATGCACCATTTCTCAATACTTTAATTTACAAAGCAGATTAAACAACCTGAAATCTATTAAAAAGCCTCAAACATATGTCTGAGAAAGCAATTTCCCATACTAAAATCAGACTACTGCAACGGTTTTCATTTAAAGCTACATATGCAGCCAAATTCTCATGTTTTTCTTACAATTCTGCAAACTAACTCATGAACACTTCGGAAACATCCTCGTTTCACTGTGTTTACAGAAGACTATAATGAGTTCAAAACCACCATTTAAAACTTGAACCACATGGTGTTTTTTTCAGAGTTTTAGAACTGTGAGGTTGTTAAAACTACAGCTTTGTGTTGGGTTTTGGTAGGGTATTTTTCATTGCATCTCTCTGTAGTAAGGTCACTTGCTTACTAAACCTTAGGACTAAATGTAGCTGTGTTTGCCTTTATTTTCTTTGAACTACCACTCTTAGAGTAGCAGCTAGACTAGGAACATGTAAAACTGATTGGACAAAAAAAAAATCCCTGTTCTCTCTCAATTCATGCTTAGAAAGTGTAGCGATTTCTTTGCAGCCTTAGCAGCTCATAAAGACAAAGAAATGTATAGTATATTTGAAAGTATTTTCCAAGTTACGTCTATAAAGTTATAGAAAAAGTAGCAGATTAGTCACTAGCCATGAAATGCAGCTGACTTAATGGAGTTTGTGTAAATGCTAACAAGCATTAATGCCTGTTGAATAGTAGGTCGTACATCTGTAATCTACGGTTTTTGTATCCAGAAAGGCACAGAGGCTGATGTATAGTCCAAGGTTTTCCTCATCCTAGTTAATCTTGTCTTGACCCCTACTCTTCTGCTTAAAAAGTCCCAGGCACATTCCACCTAAAGCTTTTCTAATAGAAAACATCAGCTTAGGATAAAGACAATATCTCATTAACTATGATAGAATTACTTTCATTTTTCAACAAATGCTTGATTTCCATATATATTTTGTGTATCTGTATAGACTGAGCAGAGCTGATACCCATTCATGATCCATTTTCAGAACACTTCTGCTAGCCTTGCAGTAAGAAATTTTGTAGAAAACAAATCAGGCTGCAGAATTAACAGAGAATGTAATCCTGCCATGGAGGTCTGCAGGATGCTTCAAAAAACACAGGCAAGCCCTTGCACTCTCCTTTGAATGTTCCAGTTTCTATTTATTTATATAACAGTACAGTGCTTCTGTATACTGTATTTTCCAAGTTTTCCAAATACCTTTTCAAACAGTATAGAGTCATCATTTTATAAGTATTTTAAAGCCATTGCATGCATTCTGCTCATATTCAGATGAAGCACCTTGCTTAATTTTTAGCAAATAATTGTTTTGTCATCCCACAGTCCACCCAGAATAAGGGGCAACAATTTACTGTGGTGTCCAGGAGCTGGATAAACTTACACAGTTTAAATTCTTCTTTCTCCTTTATTTCCTTGGGGTGCAAATCAGCATCCATGTTTTTGGAGGGTGACTGGCAGCCCTCTTTCACCCTTAGCCCTGGAGGATGGACCCCCAGCCTGCCCATCTCTGTGGTAGCCTTCAATTTTCTGTCCAACATTCTGCCTGGAAGCAGCAATTTGGAAGCAGCTGATTTTACAACCTCAGATTTTCAACCCAGGGTGGCTTTACAGTTTAGCTCTAAAAAGGCCAAATTGTCAGTCTGTGCCAGTCTTGTTGTCTTGGGAAGTGCAAGGTCTGGAGAGGCTACCACCTTACCTATGGTGAAATGCAGTCTCTCTGTCACTGTAGCTTGTCATCACACAAAAAATCACCATCAAACCCAACCAGCTCTAGTGGGAGCAGCAAAGATGGTCAGTGGGTTCCTGGGACCACTGGAGTCAGCAGCGCTTTTATCTCTGACTTCAGAATGGTCAGGATTTTAGGCACCAACTGAATTAGGTTGTAGGAACTGGAATTAGCTCAGAAGTGCTTCCGGTACTCACAACCTCTCTTATAGCATAATCTTCTGAAATACACTCTGTTGATCTAGGGGAAAGCATTACCCAAATGTCCAGCTTTGTGGTGTGCTTTGCTGCACATGGTACCTGCAACAGCAGACTTGGCTGGAGGTGATAAGGCTGCACTCAGACATCATCTCCTCATCAGCATTCGTGCCTTACAGTAATCTCTCTGACTCACTCTTCCCCAAACCAGTTGAGGTACCTTTGCTTTGAGCTTCTCTCTTTTAAGCTACATTATGTAAAATATTCCCTACAGAAAAGCAAATGTTACTAGGCAGAAAGTTAACTACAAAGTACAACTAAGGTTTCTTTTATTCACAGCTTAGTAGGTTCAATTCCACACTGCTATTCATCTCCAATGTATGCCTCATTGATAAAAACATTTTATTTATAGACATATGGCAGTAAAATTTGGATTAAGACAAAGTATGATATAGGTATAAACATGAGAGGAAAAAGAAATAAAAGAAAATGAGGTACTGAGGAGAGACACAGATTCATGCGTTAGAAACATAAGAAAATAAGATGAGAGGAAGTTTCATCTAATGAATTTATAAAGGTTGGTTATTAAAATGCCTAGTTGAAAAATATGTGACTAGGAAAAAAGTTAGGAATCACTGTAATTTTATATAAAACACTGTTTAATTGTATCAGCAGCTTTCTCCAGCTACCAATGTATTATTAGTCTGTTTACGGATTGAACAACTTAATTGCGCAGTCCTGATTCAGCTTGTCTCTTTCTAAAAATAATGACATCCAAGGTGAGAATGAAACAAAACATTTCAGGCTGTCAAATTAGCCACCAGGGACAAAATAATAAGGTCTCCTGAATACAACTGAGGTACAGAGAAATTACAGGAACACTAACAAAGAAATCCATCCACTTAATGATGGCAGTCACTTGCACATAAAGTGGCCTCCCTGCAAGGGTATCAGTGTGTCAGGTAAATCTCTGCGTTATTGCTGCCTGATGTCTACAGCAGCTTTCTGTCCCTTCCCCTGTCAAATTCAGGTTCCATTAAGCAGTCAAAGCTGCTGCTCACTAGAGGTCTGATTCTTGTAAGAACAACCAGATTGCAAATGTGTGGTGTAGAAAATCACTACCTACTCTAGAAACATCATCCTTTTCACAGAGAAAACCCAATCAAGTTCAGAATGCTGCAAGGATATCAGAGAAACCCCACAATCCTTACAACAGATGGGAGTTTCACTGCTGACTGCAGCAAGGCTGAGGTTTCATTTAGCAGCTGGACTGCAGAATCCCTTCCCATAGCCAGGGTGCTACAACTCGGAATATTGTAATTTCTCATGTAAAAGACAGCTGTTAGGTTGGCATCTCTTTTCCTCCCTTCTAAATTAAAACTCTTGTAGTCTATAAAAATTGCTCATTTTCTGTGTCACAGAGCTGCAATTTTTAGGATTAAAATATCCAGTCTACTGTAAGGGCTGCACCTTCACTCTTCCTGCACAAATGCAAGTTGTCCTTTGCTGCAGGAAAACTGAAAATTTGCATTTGTATGAAATACACTTCTGTGTACCTGACTCTTCTCTGTCCCTCTAACTTGGCTCCCAGTCTGAAGCAAGAGGGTCTTTCCTGAGGCCTTGAAGAGGCACCTACCTTTCTTCATGACTTGTAAGAGCAACTTGGGCACTTAGGTAGTAAAATTAAAAACAGCTGGAATTGTTACATCAGAGTGGTCAAACCACATGGCTGTTTGGTATATCGCTGTTTTACCTTGAAAACACTGCTTGCAGGCAGAAGACTTTTGGAAGCCATTAGATGTATGGCTGGGATAGGGCATCTGGCTCCAAATTAATGACTCTGTGCTTTTTCTCCTGCAACTCAGAAGCAGAGACAGCATCACACTGGTTCCTTCACTGCTTCACAGCCCTGTGAGGGAGAGAAGATGTGCTCAAAAAGCTGGACTCCATAGCATGGGGTAAGCGCCTCAGCCATCTGAAAAGGCTCCCACAAGCCCCGATGTGATGTGAAAAACAGGCTAGCTCTGAAACATGGGCACTTGCCAAAGCATGTATCACCTTTTATTTCCCTCCCCACCCAAATGCTGCAAACACCCTCACATGGCAATTGCTATCATTTGTCCCAGTACACAGTTTAAAACCACTTTACAGTCTGCAGTTGTGAGGGGAGACTATTTCCCTTGGTAAATGAGTGCTCTCAGCATAATGTGATATTGCAGCATTTTTGATGCGATATGAGCTTTTCCTCCTTCTACTTCTTTGGCTAAATTCTTGAAAACACCCCCAGTGGAAGACACTTGAAGAAAATCAGACATCTTCTCCCGCCTGCCCTTTTCCCCATTTAGTATATAAAAAAAAGTGAAGTTAAAAACACATTAACAAAGCACCTGTACCCACAGGAGCATCAGCTGCCCTCTGAGCCACCCTGTCTTCTGCCTGTGGTTGTGTCTGTGCTGTGCATTTCAGCTTTTACTTCTGACACCTTACACTGTCTGATAAGTTTTTGACATTAACCAATAGCATTTTGTTAGCTTCCTCTCGTTCGTTTTTAACCTCAAAGGGCTGGGTCCAGTACCCAGTGATCTGCACGGAGGGAAGGCTGCATGGTCACACGATGTTTCAGTGGCTCACAAAATCCACCATTTCAGGTGGGAGGCAGCCAGGCTGCCTCCACCTCTACAAATACACCTTTGAAGCAAGGTAACTGCTTCAAGAAACACATTTATGATTTGGTGCAAGTGGAAGGAGTGAATTTGCACACACGGTAACTCTGTGTTGGTCAAAGTTTATATTGAAGGCCCATGTCTCCAGACTGAGGGCGTGCATGAGGAAAACCCATATCTGGTACAGAGTACTCCAGACCCGTTCCTCATCACGGTGCAGTAGGTGGCTGGTTTTAAACTGCTTCTTCTCGTCACACCTTTTCCCTTCCCTTACCTATCCATTACAGGCAATATGATGCAGAGGGAGCTGGTTCATTTACTGTAACTAACTCACAAATGTGGTCCTGTCAGGAGGTAGTGCGAGGTCACATCTGTCACCAGCTACCTCATGGCTGGCTGTGATGGATTCTGTCCCATGGGCTTGGTAATTGTGTGGGTTGAAGCAAAAACTCCTACAGAAATGAAGTGAGGTATGGGGAGAAAAAAGGGCCAGGTGGGCTTCAAATGTAAGTTGGATCAAACCAGTCTTGATCAACCATTCAGTTATGCTGGCCAGAAGTGTAGTTAACAGTTTGAACATGTTTGAAGTATGTAATTTCTGCATTTTTAAGCTAAAATTTGTGACGTTAATTTTGAAATAACATTTTTTTGTTGTTGAAAACCTCTCCTGCGTTGAAAAACATATCAAGTTTAAATGGCTAAATTATCCCCAAAGGAAGCATGATATTGGTTTTAACATCATTTGGTAGACCAGAAATTAAACTGTGGAGGGACACATATATATTTTGTTTCTACAACAAAAATTCATTTCAGGTTAACTTGAATAGATTTTTTAAGAAATCTTTTTCTTACCATTGATCTGAAAAATCCATTATTCCTCTTCCAAGTCTCTTCGTTCGTATTTCTTAATTTTTCCGTTCTAATTTTCTAAGGTAAATATGCTTCCTTAGTTGGATTTCGTGAGTATAATAGTTGTTATCCAATTTCTGGTGCCTATTTTAATTCCCTCATACATACAAACTGAATATTTACCTCCAAAAACATGTGCAGGTCAGGAATCAGGTAGTTTTCATCCTATAGACCTTTGTGATGGTTTGGCAGCACCTTACATGTTCTGAAAGCAGATGAACACCCATCACTGGCCACTGCCTGCGAAGGGGCATAGGACCCATAGGGGCAATGTGAGGATGGGCAATCAGCTGCTTCCTCCCATTCCAGTTGACCCTAAAGGCACATTCAATTGCCTGAGTAATGCCTCGGCTGAGGTTGAAGAGCGAGTGAGCATTGTCCCAGGGAAGGCTCCCTGAGAAATAGCTATGTCCGAGGAGCTGCTTTGTAGCAGCAGTGACAATCCAGGTTTCCATTTCATGTGTCATGCCCTGCCTCGTCCCGGCCTCAACCGATTTGTTAGGTGTTGTAAATGGCATTGAAATGGATGGACATTAGTTCAGGCAGCCAAGACATCCTGTAAATTATGTGGCTCATAAACTTGGTCCAAGTCTATTTGCAGTCAGCGGGAATTTTGTCACGGACTCAGGCAGGGGCTAGATCAAACTCAGCTTATGTGGGTGTAGAGGAGTGGGATTTATGGCTACCTTCCTCCAACACATATCTGTCCATTACTAAGGCCACAGGGATATTTTATCACCTACTCACCACTGGACTGGGTTAATTTTCAAGGTAAGTCAGGGTGAGAGAGTATCCAAGATCACCCAGCTGGAAAGATGAATTTAAGAGGAGTCACCACCAGCTGGATCTAGTTTCTGCATTTCATCTGGGACTAGACCACAACAGTCCTGTGATGTGCAGCATCAGCACCTGTCCTCCTTCTCCAGCCCCCAGGGAATATCAGCCACCTTGCAACTACACCCATCTCTCCCTTCTCCCTCCCTGTGCCCTAAAGGCTCAGCCCAGCATAGGAGGGCTGTCATTTTATTTAGTTAAAATCTTGTAATATCTATATAAGCAAACTGTTAATGTACCAGTGCATAGTGAGGTGAGAATACACAGGTAAAACAAGCTGACAAATTTGAAACAAATGCAGAAGACTGAATTTGTTTCCTCCCTGGTCCTGTTTGTAAGGGGTCAAGATGAGCATCCAGACTGCTCCTCCAGCAGAGCTGGTGAGAGCAAATCTGAACTCATCCCCTTCTCTCTCTCTTCCTGTTTTTACTTTGTTAGCTTCAAAACTCAGTCACAAGTGTCATCTGGGTTTCTTGTTCTACCTCTCTTATAGTGCATAGATTTGAGAATATTTTAAAGGAGTTTTCTGATGTGTTTTGCAACAGTTAATGGTTTAGGAGGAGACAACTAACTCCTATCCGGTAGGATAGCAGCAGTCTAGGGAGCTGGCAGTTAGGAAGGTCACTGCCTTTGCCAAAGGAGGATGATCAGTACAGCTCTTTACATCTGTTATGACATTGATTGCCTGAGAGCTCTAAAGTTCTCTTGCAACAGTGGATTTCCTAGAAGTGAACTTCATTTTGATCCACAGCACTGCCATGGTCTTGAAAAGTGTCATTGAAAAGAGCTACAGGTCGTCACAGCTTAACTCAGGGCTGCGGCCCTTAGTCACAGTAAAATACAGCCGGAAGGACTTAAGGAGGGTCCCTGATCCATCTCTCTGCTGAATACAGGATCAGCTCCTCCTTGCTTAACATTCATCCACTCTGCTCTGTAGACGCCCAGCATCCCATGATCTCCCGAGGTAAGTTGTTTTGAGGCTTTATTACCTTTATCACTGGAAAGCTATTTCTAGTATTAAATTGAATCTCTTCTGCTGGAGTTTGAACACATTATTTTTTTGTCTGAGCTTTCATTACCCCAGAGAAAAAGAAAATCCTTTCCTCTCTATAGCAAACTTTCAGGTATTAGAGGACTTCATCATTAATTTTGACATGTTTTTTAGGCAGACAGTTCAGCTTTCAGTATTTCCTTGTAGATTGTATGCTTTTAGATCACTAATAGTTATTGTTGCTGTCATCTTAATGTCTTCCTGGAAACATGATGCCTAAAACTGAGTATTATGTTCCCATTAAGACCGTACTAGTCATCACTGGTGACCAGATTAGAGGGATGACTCAGCTTGCGATGCAAGCCATTTTCCCAGACATATATCCCAGAATGACTACATCCTTTTTCTCTGTTAGGGCATCGTTCACTAATAATTGAGCCCCTTTCTTGAAAGGCTGCTGCGTAACCCACCCCTCCAATCTGTGACTGTGATCAGTCCTGCTTGAAATGACACCATTCACTTGCCTTTACTGAACTTTAACTTATTTTTTTTCCAACTATTTTTCCAGGTTGTCAAGATCGATTTGAATTCGGCTGTCGCCCTTCCCCTGTTCTTTCCAGACTTCAGCACCTCCTTGCACCATTCCATCTAGGCATAGATAGACATAATCTGTATTTCACTGTCCAGATCATTTGTGAGAAGCTGAACATAATCAGGTCTGGGACAGGCTCCTACAAAGCCACTCTCTGTGTAACCCACAAAAAACTCTCTGGGTGCATTTATTAACCAGTTTTGTACCAAATCCATCATAGCTTCATCCAGATCACATGTCAGCAGAAGGGATTAAGAGAATTTCTTGCCGCTATAAGCACCAATGAGCACTTTCTTGGAGCGTGCTGGTGTGGATTCAGATCTCGTTAGACAAAATTAGAGTTTGGATCTGAGACTTCATGGTGTGTTTTTGAAGGTCCCAACCATCAAATCACTGAACAGGTGGAGAGACCTCCTTTTCTCTGAGCCTATCTTGATCTTCAGCCTCTTTTGTCTGCTGCTTGTTGCCCTTCCTGTGGCAGTCCTTCAAGTTTGAGTTAGTTCACATTCAATGGGTATGAAGTAATATAACAAAGGATGATGAACAACAGCAGCTAACAGCTTGTGCATGGTCTTGGGCATTGAAACTTGGGATGGGTGGCCAGAAATGAGGATTCTCCCTTCATTTTCTAAACCTCAGCTTATGGAACTACTGTGGACAGTAAGGAGCTCGAGGGAGGGTTGTATCAGGTGAAGCAATAGCAGAGGTCTTTGCCTCCTTACTGGAGCTTACTGTATAATACTCTATAACACAGTTGTTTCCATTTGATTACTCTATGGCTCTGAGCTAAATCCTTGAGCCAATGGCTGTATATATCCATCTTCCTACAAAAGGGGCAAAAGACAACAAAGAAACAAACTTCTGGAGTTCTTGCTGGATGGAGAATTTCTGCCTTGAGCAGCAGCACAGTAATCTCATAAGAAATGTGCTATCAGTAAGAGCCCTGCAGAGAGGCCCTTGCTAACCAGAAGACAATTCATCCCCCATTTTTGAGGATCTCCTTCCTATAAGTCCCAAGACAGCCAGAGACAAAATCAAAACACTCACCATCTGACTGTAGTAGTACCTCTTCGGATACACTTGAACAAATATATCCTGCCATATCCTAACCCCTGCTATGTGGTGTTTTTCTGGAGTGCTCAGATTCCTTTAATGCATTGATCCTGTCACTATGCCTGTCATATCTCTGTGGATTGACCCCAAAGACTCCCTGAGTCAGCTGGATGGGCTGATTTGTATCCACCCTGCTGAAGGCCAGCATGTTGCCCACGTCCACATTGCACAGCGCTTTGACCAGCTCCCTTCAGGGTACCATAGGGTAGTCCTGAGCCATAATTATTATTTTTTCATCACTTCTTGAAAGATGTGTAGATGTGAGTTAGGGACATAGTTTAGTGGTGGACTTGGCAGTATGAGGTTTACAGTTGGAATCAATGATCTTTAATGTATTTTCCAACCAAAATGATTCTGTGATTCTACGAGTTCTGAGATTGCTCTGTTACAGCCTGCAGAATGATGTCTTTATGCATGACATTAGGGTATTTTTTGTGTACTTGAGAGAGAGCAGGGATATTTCTGAAATTGCAACGCCCCTTATGATGCAGAAGTTAAACTTGGTGCAGTCTGCATCTATGCTGTCTGCTTGGATCAGACCCTGTGGTGACCTATGCTGTCAAATGTGCCCAGTTTCCCATAGCAAAGGATTAGTTATTTTCCTCTAAAAACAAGCCTGGGAGCTAGCGAGGCTGCCTAAAATGTGAACAAATAGCCAGACTTTCTGGGTGGGAATATGAAAGCAAGTGATCAATAGCTACAATTTAGTTGAGATTCCTGCGACAGTTATTGCAAGAAAATTGCTTTCAAGGACTGTAATACATCAGTAATTTCAGCTGCATTGCAATTGAGACATCTACAATCAGATCCAGTCACTGGAAAGTTTTGAGTTTGATTATTTTTGTCTCTTTTTTTCATAGTGACTGTAGCTGAACTAGCTGAAGAAAAGGAGAAAAGTGATTGCAAATTGTCATCTCTAGAAGACAAAGTCTATCACAGTGGTAAATAAAAGGCCCACTGTTTCAGAACCGATGGCAAAGTAGTGAGATGATCCGTGCACACCCCTTGGGTTGCCAGTGTCATATCAACAATACGTGCTTTGCTTATAGATTTTCCTGTGGCACCAGCTCATAAAATCATGACACTGTGAATTAAGAGAAATGGCAAAGGGAGAAACGAATCAACACAAATTGAACCATATTATGCACAAACAAGGCGCTGAGTGTGTGCATCATCTGACATTTTTGAGCATTACTGTTAATCGTATGTATTTTGTATTTCACTTCAATGTGATTATTTTTTCGACTACTGACATCTACTGAAATTTTAGTAAATGTGACATGTAAATAGGCAGATCTCTGTTCAGCTAAGCATGGAAAACACCTCTGTAGTAAACAATATTGCAACTCATTTATATTGAAGGTAAAAGGACAGAGTGAGATATGGAGGCACTTGCACTACTTCATAGCCCTGCCATTTATCATTCGCCTGTTGGATACTAATCCCGAGGCATCTTGTTGGGTCTGTAGACTGCAAACAGGAAACAATTAAATTTTTTATCCAAAGTTATTACAGAAAATAACCTAACAATAATCTTGCTGTCTAAAAATGTCTATTGAAGCATCTATTCAGAGCTGTCACAAATCTCATTGACTAGAAAGAGCTTACTTGAGGCACTCTGCATTTTATTAATATCATCCTTGCCAACTCTCATCGGTATCACTATTAATGGAGTTTAATTCTCTGTCTCCCAAATTTAATACAGACAGGCTTGTCTGGAGTAGCAGCCTAAATTGAAGCGACAGAATAAGGGATGGGGAAGGTATGTGGAAATAAATCCGCTGCAGGAGATTCATAACTCATATAGATGTGTTCTGCTCCTGGGTGGGACCTCGGTGTCTGCTGCAGGAGGAAGGTGCACTATCCTGCCTGCCCTAGCAAGAACAGCTTTATTGGCTCAGTCTCTGGGAATCTTTGCAGGCACTGTGCAGAGGTGTTCTCCTGGTTTCTTTGAGCTTTCTGCAGCCAGAAGGATTTATCAAACATGCTGTTGGATGTCATGTATCTGGGAACTGGTGAAAGGAAATGGAGCAGCTCTGATAACCCTGCGTCCCACAGTCAAGTCCATTGAAAGATGAATCCAAACAAAGAATTGCCTGAAAGCTTCATATTTTATTTCTTCAGTCTCTCCTGATCATAAGGAGAGATTAGTAAAAGAGAAAAATCATCATGTCAGACAAAGTCCTCAGACAAGCTCTGTGCACCAAGTCTCTTCCATGCTTTCAGATCAAGCTGACAGTGTTACAGCTTCTACTGCTACAAGGCTTGGGCTTCAGCTGGTTGCCAATGTAATATAAACAGCAGTGGCTCATCTGAATGGGGAAATCAGCTAGATTAGTGTTAGCTGAGTAAGCTGTTTGGCAGGGATTGTTGTGAAGTTGCCTCTCAGCACAGGAGCACCTGGGGAGTTCTGCCTGGCAGTCCCGGCATGTGTGCTGTCCTCAACCACACTGCCTCATCACTCTTTATAGGCCATCTTTAAAAAGCTGCAATCTGCAGCTGACTATTTTAACACAAGACATTTCCTTTTAGTTTTTCAGAGCAGCAAAAGCATGTTTACATCAAATCCCAAACATCTGTTCTTTTTTCCAGAACCACTTTCATTACCAGCACAGAGGAAGATGTGTAGGAAACCAGAAGTCCATCATGCAGGCAGTGCAGAAGCGTGAGAAAATGGAAATCTACTGATAAAGAATTGTAAAAAAAAATAAAAGTTTCTTGGATAAAGGGGCAAATTCTGTATACCTATTTATACACTGTCCTGTGTGTTAGTTTAATGCTTGTGCAGAGCATATCCTTTGGCTGGTCTATAATTAGAATCTGGTATGATTGTAGCGCCCGGTGCAGGTCAGATGCCAGCAGTATGCTAGACCTTGTTACTTGTAATGCAAAAAGAAGTGTTTTAGAAAAAAATATTGCCTAGTTGTTTTCCAGCTCTTTTGAGTCTTGAGCCTTTGCAATCTGTCCTTGGAAGGTGGGGACCCCTTTAGACAATTCACATACCGTGTAGCAGTGACTGGTCACAGACCTCTGGGAAATTATCCTTAGGGATTTATGGGTCACAGGCTGAAAGAAAGTAGTCTAGAGAAGTGGGATTAAGCAATCTGAGTTCACATCATGGAAGTTAAGTATCAAAATGCCTTTGGAAAACTCAGCACCATGGGTCAGCTGGAGGAAAAACACACAAAGGGGCAGCTGTTGCAGTGCAGTGAGAGGTTTCCACCCTTTCCTGACTTAAGACTTTTCTGTGCCCTGACAAAATAGCCTTTGCTCTGTTTATGCAATGTGAATTTATAGAACAGGGTTTTTTATTTCTTTGTAATGCAATAATTCCAGCAGCAACATACTTAGGCTTTTATTCTCATACGAAAAAGGTACATATTCCTTTGACTCTAATCTCAAAACTCTGTACTGCTCGGAAGTACAGTGACACATCTATAAACCCACATCCTACCGTGCTGCCATGAACAGTCCCAGTGACATGCTGCCGTTCCGTCTTCTCAGTGAAGAGCAAAGTCAGGTCTGTAATTCCTCCAGCTGCATCACTTGGCTTTCCCTTAATGGCTGAATTACTCCCTTTAGTTAGGCTGGTCAGGTAGAAAGCTGATAGTTCAGACATTATAAATCCAAGACATTAGCACATTAAAGACAGTATCCTGTGGCTTTCTATGCGTCCTGTTTTCTACCTAGAATGATTTTCCACTTGGCAGATAGCCTGGCGTGGCAGTTAAAGCCCAGCTGGCAACTAAGTACTATGCAGCCACTCACTCATCCTCCCACTCCCCAGTGGGATGGAGAGAATCGGAAAAAAGGTAAAAACTTGTGGGCTGAGATAAGAACAGTTTAATAATGGAAACAAAAGTAAAATATAATAATAGTAATAGGAAATAGAGAGGGAGAGGAAGGAATAAACCCCACGCACTAAAAACCCCAAATGATGCACAGTACAATTGCTCACCACCTGCTGACCAATATCCAGCCTGACCAAAGCAGCAATCTGCCATTCTGGGAGTTTCTATACTGGGCATGACTTGCTGTGGTATGGAATATCCCTTTGGCTAGTTTGGGTCAGGTTTCCTGTCTCTGCTTCTTCCTAGCTTCTTGTGCCCCTCCTCACAGGCAGAGCATGAGAGACTGAAAAGTTCTTGATCAGAGTAAGTATTACTGAGCAACAACTAAAACATCAGTGTGTTATCAGCATTGTTCTCAGACTAAAGCCAAAACGCAGTGCTGCACCAGCTGTGAGGAAGAAAATTAACCCTATCTCAGACAAAACCAGGACAGCTGTCTGAGTTAGATAAAAGATGTGCATTTCCTTGAGCTTTGTTCTTGCTTTGGTCTTGCTTTGTTCTTTCCTTAACCATGTTGGAACATGAGCTTAAGACAACTATCTTGATATTCAAACTTGCCTTCCATGGAGCTATGGGCTATACCATAGGTGAGAGCTTCTCTCTTGGTCTCTTCTGGAGGACATTTGCAGAGAAGCAAGCAGCATCCTTGAATAGCCAAAATGGTTGAGACCCAGCCACCTCATCAGCCATGTCTTTGGGTGGTACAATTTGTGTTGTCAGGCCAGTTGGCCTGAGAACTTCTCCTGCCTCCCATCGGCCCCTAAGCTGCTCTCATGCTCTGACCAACATGGCCCCAGGACAGAGGATTTGCAAAAGCTGCAGAAGAGCACAGCTACACTGTTGTTTCTGCATTAACCACCTCAATAGCTATTAACTACTGAGTATCAAGGCGAACATCATGTCAAGAAATTGCTTTTACATATTGTCCTGCTGTTTCTTATAGCCATGGACTTCAAAATCATGTGCCATTGTTTGTTGTCCTCCCCACTCCCCGAAAAAATCCAAACCAACCCCCCCCAGGGTTTATGTAATTTGAGATGTGGCTTGTTTTGGTGCAAACACAGTTCTTAAGTTTCAATTCTGCTGTAGCTGGATAGTGCCAGAATTAGCTGTTTTAATAGCTGAATTTGTTTCCTGATTTCTCATAGCACATAAGCATCATCAGTAAAATATTCTTCTGCATTTCACTGATATTTTACAGTTTTGCACTCTGTCCATTTCCTAACACAGCATCCATTTAGGTAAGAATGAATATCTGCAGTAGTGGGAGGAGCATGTCTCTGGGTGAAATTATGCACCACAGAGTGAAATCCCAGAGGATACCATATACCAGTATGTCAAAGCTGCACAAAGCCATGTACAGGCACTATTATTTTTGCTCATTCAGCCATTCTCTGCTTTATAGAACTTGGTTCATCTAAGCTTTATTAAACCATATTTTATTAAATCCAGATATAAGAAGTGAATAATGAAACAATTTATCAAGAGCACTAAGCATAGTTGGTGGGTTGTGGTCAGTTGGGATGGCTCCAGGCAGGTTTTGAGACCTCCCTGTGGGGGTCTTCCTTGGCACTCTGCCTCATTTTGCAGCAGACCAGCCTGAGGATGGGGTTATCCATTGATACCATGCTTCTCATGGCGTTAGCTTGGACTATGAGAAAAGAAAGAACGTGAGATTGCCATGCTGGTATACTGCTGCAACAAATGATGTCATCTCCCCTAAATTCACAACTCCCCCTGTGCAGGGCTTTTTTTGGGGGGTTTTGTGGTAAGGAGCAGAGAAAGCAAACCAGAGCTTTCGTTCTCCTAGGACTATGCCAAAGGAACCAGCCTTCGTAAAAAGCAACACTCGGGCTGCTGTGTGAACTCCCTCTACTTCGGCAATTTTATTTTGCCTTCTTTGAGCACAGCCAGGACTCAGTGCTCAGCTCAGTTGGGCAAATTCATTTCAGTCTCCCGTCTCTCATGGAGACTCTTTGCAGCTCTGGGTGCAGCAGGTTTACAGCAAAGCTCAAGCTTCATGCACTCCCATGGGCCTAGTACTCCAAAATACTAAACCAGTGGTCCCTTTCCCAGTGCCAAATGAAGAGCTTTATTGGGGTAGGATAGTATCTTAATCCCCACCTCTTCTCCCTCCCTGTAATTCCTTACAGAGCTCCTAGCTGTGCTCCGAGCAGGTACTCGGCATAGGCGTTCAGCTCCAATTCTGCTGCAGACTTAAAGAAATGGTACAAAAAATCTCATTTCAGGCAGAAGCTTTCTGACCACTGCTGCTCTGATGGCGTCATTTTGTTTTCTTTCTCTGTTGCTGGCATCATGCTGGGTAGCACTTAAGAGGGTGGAAGGAAAATACAGTAGACAGGTGACAGATTTTGGAGGAATGAGGCTCTGGACCAGGGGAGACATGAGGATTAAAACCTTAATTTTTGTATCAGCTGTTTTGTCTTTTTTAGTTCATGGCCTTTTTAAATTGTTGCCATGGTCTAGTCTGTGCCATCCTGGACAGTGCCCTGACTGCTTTCACTGCTGTGCCAGAGGCTGTTTAGAGCCTATGGTTAATTTTGGGATAAGTGCTTGTGGAATAAAAAGACAAAACAAAACATAAAAAATTGTTGAGCCTGTCTGAGAAGAATAAAGCACCTGAATCCGTCTGTAAAGATAAGGTAAAGGAATACCAGATAGCAGATAGCTGGTGCTGAACATTGCCTCAAAAAGGGTCTAGTGATGGGATTGATTTTTTTATGTTACAATAGTTAGCAGAACGCATCTCGCCAAGAAAAAATCCAGCAGGAGCCACAGAAAGTTACAATTAAACATTCTCTTTATTGGGGCCTTGCTCTGAAATGGCACAAGTGATAAATGCTCAGAGTGCCCATCAGTGCTACTAATGAAAAGACCCAGAGTCATGTTTTACACTTTTATTTGGATTTAGATCAACACCACAGATAAGATATTTTGGTCAAACACAAGAACAGATTGCTATGCCGCTCTTTCCTGGCTGCAGTAAATACAGTAAGGTGGAAAAAAAAGTGCTGGTTCTCCTGGAACACCGAATGTAAATCTTGGATTGGTACATACAGCTAATAAATGTTGTTTGCACTTAGCGCTTTAAAATGGAATTGCACATGCAAGATGTAACCAAGCTACTGATCACTTCATCACTGTCCCTGTACTAGTTTCACTTTTTAAGCTCTTTGCTTGCCTTTTTCCCAGCAAGAAAAAAGGAATCTGATTTGTGGCTCTAAGAATTTCAATGATTACTCTGCTGATTTTGACACATTTAGCAAAATCACATGGAAGGCCTTCCTGATAGAATTGGTATCTCCTCTAGAGCTTGACTTGCAACACTAGGCATCGCAGGTAGCAATGGAAGTCCACCAAAGCGAGGTGAGAAGTCTACCCAAAAGCTGACAAGGAGAGGTTAATACCAAGCAAAGATACAGTAAAGGGACCCGCATGAATGCAGTTCTTACAATATCAAGAGTCAATACTACTACCACACAAATAATGACATATCAATAATATATTGTACAAGCTTATACAGCAACACATGTTGATTTGCAACATTGTACAGTTTAAATCTAAAGTGCACAGCCTCAATCTGAGGTGACAAAACAGTACTATCAATATAATAAAGGCAACACAATTACAGACACAATTTATTTCCTCTTACTTCATGTCCTCTTGATATTACATTGACTCAATACTCCATTTATCTATTTGAAAGGAAATTAAAACCACACTGCACTTCTTTTTTTTGTGTGTGTTTTTTTTGTTTTGTTTTTCTCTTCAAGTATTTTAGAGACAGCAAAACAATATTGTCTTTACAAACAAAAGTTGGCTGTTTAGGCAAAGTTAAAACCAAAACTTTAGTAGGGTTATAAGTAGACAGGCCTGAGTCTCAGAACTCTTACCAACACTTCCAGATGTTAGGGGGAAAGAGGATAAATTTCAGTTTTCATGCCAGAGACACCTCTAATATTAAAGAATGATGCAGCACATGAATTCTTCAAGAGCTCCTCATGGGCCATTTTAGGCAGATGTAGCCTTACCTCTTTTTTTTCTGCAATTTCAAAAGCTGTTGCAGACAAGGATGGAGTCCAGCACTGGGAAAAACCTCTGACAAAGCAGTTTGTTACTTAGACTCCGACTCTGTCACTCAGATTAGTTACATTCAATTTAGGCCTTGTCTTGCAGACCTGTACATCTGTAAGAAGCCTTTACCCTCTTAATGCAGCTGTGAGGTTTCATTAGTAAGAATCTATTTCTTTAGCAAGAATTTCAGTCAATTTTAATTTTCAATGTCATTTTTGACTGCTCACAGCATAAATAGCTATGAGGTAAGCATTTACTCAGACATGTGACTTTTTTCTGGACAGGCTTTTTTACTACAGAACACAGAAACCATCCAAATACAACCTTATTTCAGTCTTGGTTAGCACTGTATATTGATTGTGTGTCTGCTTGTTAGGCCAAGTGGGAAACATAAGTAAGAATAATAACATCCTATTATTGTACTGTAACTGATCTTATTAAGTGGTATTAAGAGCTGCAGTACTCTTGAGGTTTTTCAGTAATCAACCCTGGAGATGTACAGTCCATATGACATGGGGAAATGAGGTACTGGTACCTCTTAAGAATGTAGTATGCGGGCTTATATTTTAAAACAAACAGTAATAAATATTTGAGGCACCTCCATCAAAAGAAAAAGGATCCCAGTTAATTTTCAGTTTCTGTCCTTGCAGTTTTATAACCCATATAAAATAAAAATATATAGTTTACAAAATAGGATTTTTATATATATATATATATTTCCTTTTGTAAAACTATACCTATTTAAATACATTTGAAATGCTGCTTTAGGTAAATTAGAAATTCTGTTCTAGTGCTACGAAAAAGGCAAAACACTTTCACTTTTAAACACACAGCTTTTATACCCTGCTTCTCACTATCCCCTCCCACTTCCCCCAATTTGATTTTGTTGTCATTTTGGGCAAATTTACATCATTCAGTCCAATTGCTTTTAATTTAAAGTAGTTGCTGTGTAAAAATTTGGAATAAAATTTTCAGTATCTTCTGTTCTTCCTTATTTGTTTCAATGCAGCTTTTTATGCAGCTAATTATTAAGGAGGTTTTCTAGAATTCAGGAAAGGACTTTAAAGGAGCCATGTTTCTTGATTTTAAATGGTACTCTACTCCAACGCCACAATATAGAAATAGATGTACTTTGGAACAAACTACAAATACATTCTCACAGTTTGTGACAACTTAATTGTCTACTTGGAGGTCCAAGAACAGACTTTCACACGCAGTTATTATAAATCTTGTCCCAGGCGTTCTATTTCATCAATCAGGAAATCAATGTCTTGGTGAGTTGCTGCAGGGTTTGAGATGACCATACGGAAGAAGTTCACTTTGTCTCCCAGGGGCTGATAGCTCACCATGGTTGTGCCATACTCCATCATCCTGGCTTTTATCACTGGTGCCACCTGCAGTGTAACAAAAAGCAGGGGATTTTGATGATGTTTATTATCGTTATTTTCATTATTACCATCATCCTTATTATTATTACAACAAAACACAGAGTCTGTTTTCTTCTTTTTTAAAAAAAGATGAAGAGCTACAAGAAGTAGTTAAGATGAAATGATGTCCAATATTGATAAAAATGTTAAACTCCATTACGGAATAAATGTCTTACTGAAAAGACATTTGGTTTATCCTGTTTCTTTGTCCTGCTTTTGAAATCACTGCGGAATTTACTCCTCTACTTTCTCAGTATTGCTGACAGGGACACAGTGGCTCTTTTTTTTCTAGTGCTCAAAACAAGTTACAGTAATTTTCCATCTTCTTTTCATACGCAAGATTGCCATGGTATTACTAAGCTCTTGTTGCATTTCCTGGGTTTAGCGACTGCAGTTCACAGTAACTTCAGTAAATATACTCACAGCAAGTAAGTGCTCTACAGATGAGGCAAACCCAGGGAATACAAACTGGGGGATCAGAGTAAGGTGGTGCCAGACTAACCTGCAGTAAAATGATCATGGAGGTGTTATTTGCCAGAATATCATGAGATGACCTTGCCCTGTGCCCTGGAAAATCATTTCAGGGGCTGCCTGCCTTCAAGGGTTTCACTGTTCCCTGCATGATGTTCTGGAGGACACTGCTTACCTTCATAAGGCGGCTCATTCTTTCTTCATTGTCTTCCATACTGCGCAAGCTGGGAGGTATGTACCAGAAGCACACATTTGTGTGCTGAGGCTAAACACAGAATAATAACGGTTTACACTGTAAGAAATGCTCATAATATCTCAATTGCAATTAAGTTCATGCCTTCTCTCTCTCTCATATATCATGCTGTTGACAGCAGTCAACGGTTTTCATTATTGTGGTCCACTGAGAGTCATCACCATTATTAATGCAGAAAAAATAATTTTAGGCAATTTATTCCCAGGGTGTCAGATGCAGAAGCAGATCATCCTGCTGAGCAAATGCATTTATGCCCTGCTGAGCAGCATCTAGTTTTTGTAGGTGCTGTCCCCTCCAGAGATGGAAGAAATCGTGCAGCTAAGGCAAATGTCTCATTTAGAGGTCAGGACTGTGTCATTTACTTTTATTACATGACAGAAAAGTACAGAATGTGGTCCTGTAAACAGGAGCCGCAGGTGGTGCAAGAGACAGTCTAAGACTGTCTTACATTTAATAGAAGTTATTACTTCTCACTTTGATTCAGCTAGCTAAGCTATTAATATGTACGCACCACAGCATCTTAGCTAGTTTAACTCACATGGGAGCACCAAGTAGAAAAGCTAGTTGACATTTTGTGTATTTTTGCAATGTCCCAACATTTGCTTGCTTGCTTTGTTCCTCTTTGCTGGATGCTAAATGTATGAGTTACAGCAACCTCTGTTGCTGTTCTCTACTGCCAGTTCCTTTACTCATCATTAGACCCGGTGGACCAAATTCAGTGATGATGTGTGAGGCAGGGGAAATAAATCAGATAGTGGCATACAGGTATGAGCCTGTGATCTCTGTTTGAAGAAACCTAGTGACTTTATCCTTGTGCTGCAGAGCACTTAGGCATGCACTAAGTGATTGCTACCAGGAGCAATGTTCTGAGTGACAAAACCTTCCAGGGCAAGTACAGAGAGCAAAAGCTATCACAAGTATGAGGAAAAAAGCTAAAATGAGATCTTTCTTTTCTGTTTTACAGGCAAAACCCCAGTTAACTTTGTAACAGAGGTCTCCACCAGGCCTGTCCCCACATGGAGAGGGTTGCCCAGAGATGGACAAACCCCAATCTGGTGCAGTTCACAGGTACAGCCACACAACCCAGGCTGCACTACCTTGCCCTGGACATTGTGCTCCAGCTGAGTACCTGGCACCTACTATCCCATCTCAGCTTTCCACCCCACATTAAAAACATGCCTAGAGATATTTACACTCTCCACGGTGGCATCACTTCTGCCACAAGAGCTAGCCAGGCTTCTGGGCAACACCAGCCACTCTGCTGCACCCCCATCACAGCAGGGACTGCAGTGCAAATGGTCCCTACAGGTCACCCCAGGTCCCTGCAGGTCTCCTGTGACTGCACACTGGAGAATGCCAATAAAAGCACTTTGCACAACTGTCCGCTCAGAGTTGTGTGGGGCACTGTAACCCCCATTCATAACAGACTCAGCTATTACAAACCACAACTTCTATTCATTACTTAAGAGCTGGTTCCAGTTGTGTGTATGCTGTGTTAGCCTGAGATGCCAGTGTTTAGTTTCATCAGGGTGAAACTGAGCAAACTGAAAATGTATGTACAGCTGCCTCAAATCCCTTGTCCCTGGATCACACAAGGCAGAGAGATGTGGAAATGGTGGGATTTGTTACAAGGGACACTGCTTTCTGCCATAAGGTGTTTGGTTTGAGGTGTTGATAGCATCCCAATAGGTTGGCTAAGGCAAGTGCTGTTGCCCAAATGGGAAAAAGGAGTTGTGATACATACCTTTCCGTCAAACACCATTTCATACCCTTCTCTGTTCTTTATTTTATTGTATAGGTATTCAGCAAGTTCCAAGCACTTATCAATTTGTGCTTCAAATCCTGTGGTTCCCTTTAGAAAGAGAGGAAGAAAACAAAACCTTCATAACTGTTCTGTAAACCAAAAGAGTGAAAGAACCATGCAGCACTTGCTGAAGCATCAGCACAAGTCACCTGTCAGAAGCCTCTCTGGGACATCTGTGAGATGAAGGACTTTGCTAAGCAGAGCTTTTTTGTCTGTAGCTCTTGCCACTGACTTCTCTATAGCCACCTCTACAAAATAAGCACCAGTTACTAGCTTGGTTCTCAGCAAAATATTACTGACACTTTCAGTGAAGCGCATCCTTGGTAGATTTTGCAGAGCCTGAGCGCAGTTTTGGACAGCCTGGTCTGGCACAGAAGAGTGTGTCTAGAGGTGCTGAGTTTCAGACATGGAGAGTCTCCTACTATTTTGAAAGTAGGGGATTTTGATCTTCCAGGGTGATGTGCTGGGGGTTTTTCAAGAATAATTTTTCTTTTCAGTTAAACACTGAATGGGCAGATGGGCTTTTAAAGCCTGGCCTGATGCCTCTGAAAATGCACATTTTGTTTAGATACTGCCCTGCCTCTGTAATGTTTTGTCTCTCTTCTAATAAACTCGGAGGCTGTGGTTTTAAGAGCTGCAGCAAATCTTGGGTTTTCTTCTCTGGCAGAAGTCCATAATCCTTTCCCTGTGACATCATAATTGTTCCTGCAATCACAAGCTGCGATGCCACAAAGAAAGGCTCCAGCTTCATGAGGCAGAAAGGGGAATAAACAGCTGGAATAGACAAACTGTTTAAGAAACACATCCTATTTTGTATCATAATATTACAAGCAGGGTGTGAGAAGAGAAAAAGCAGTACAAGGCATATTGAAAAATCAGGGTTTAGAAGAAGAAATGTCTGAATAATAGATGTACGTCCTTGCTAAATCTGTTCTGGCAGTGCAGAACTGACTTAAAAGGCCATGTCATTATCCCTCTGTGTATTGAGATTTCAAAATAGGGTAAAGCTAGCACAGCCCCAGGAGAAAGGCTTGGAGTGAAAGAGAGACACGTGGCTAAAATTGGCTGCCTCTCTGGAGACCCCAGTTAGCACAACAGTTATTGAGATCACAGAAACTTCCATCCTCCTTTACAGACTCGCACACCTCCAGCAGTATCTGATGTCTGCCTCAGAACTGTTTTCAGAGTTTTAATGAAGCACATGAGGATCTTTAAGGCTTTCTAGAAATTAAAACAGTGATGTCACCTCCCCTGAAAAACTTGAGGCGACTTCACATAACAGACTGGATAAACACATGAAAGAGCTTATTTAGCAACATTCTACAAATACAGGTGAATTAAATCAGATTTCTCAGAGAACAGATTTTGATGAGCTTTCCTCCACTCCTTCGGAAGATGACTTTGTATCTTCTGCATGCACTGAAACTGGGTATTCCAGTCTTGATTTGCCATGTTCGATTTCTGAATGTTGTTAAAAAATCTTCTTATTTCCAGAAATTTTCATAACAACATTCCTAGGTATATGATTTATGTTGTTAAGGCTTCTATAGTTACACAAAGCAAATGCTGTGCAAAGCCATGGAGTTCAAGTTTCAAAATCATGTGTGCTGCTTTGAAGCTAAATCGTTAAAAGTGAAATCCCAGAAAATAATCATGTTCTTTCTTTCATGTTATATATGGGAGATTCAGGTCAGATATTTTCTAAAATGGTGGTTGCAGAAAAAACCCTGTATCTGGTGTGCATTATTTTAATGCAAACAAATATACTGCAGGCAGTCCTACCTTTGCCCTCCACATCAACCATAGCTTGAAGACATCGACATGCCGTCCGCACTGCAAAGCCTTGTCTCCCGTGTCATAAGACAGGTCGTAGTGCTTGTCTTGTTGAAAGAGGTAGGAAGCATGCATTTGATTGCAACTCTGCATCAATCCCTTGTAGAAACAAAGACACAAAAATCTGATGTTGGCACAGATGTGACTACTGATTTGAGGGTTGCTTTGGGCTAGAAATTACAAATACCCAAATTCAGTGGAATATGTGTCCAAGTGCAAAAGGAAGACCAAAAAAAAGGACAAAAGCAGACTTAGTTGGTCAGCAGCAGACTAAGTTTGTCACATCCCATTTAAGGCCCAGGACATTTCGGTAATGTGTAATGCAGTCCCAGAGCCAAGACATTTTTTTTGTTAAAAAGCTGGACGTGGTGCCTCTTAACATCATTACACATTAGTTTATTTTTGGATCTTGCCTTTATTCTTTTCCTCCTTTCCTCGGAAGGCATCTTTTCTGGTTGAGTCAGACAAGGCCAATTTGGTGACTAATCTAAGTAGTATTACACTACTTTTCTAATTGCTTTGGACTCTGAAATTCTGACTTCCGTTGTTTGCTTTCTCTGTAGGCACAGTTCTTTTCTGCAAAGCCCTCAGCTGCAGATTGGATGGTTAAGTGGTATAGAAAGCTTTGAACAGACCGAAGAGCATATGGACTTTAAACAGCCAGTTAGAGCTATTTCTGGGTTGCAAGACACCATTCTGAGAGGCAGCTTTGTGGGAGGACCAGAAGCCAACAAGGTGAAGAAACCTGGCTCAGGACAGCATGAGGTTTCCTTTTTAGCTTTTTAAGTGAAAAGCAGAGAGCCATATTCTGGCTGTAGTTAAGTCCTTAACCAAATTTAAGGTATACCTTAGGGCTGTTGCCTAAAACTGCAATTTCCAGTCCAAGAAGAATCAAAATATGGCTGTTTATCATCAAGTCTAATCTTTATGTGTAACTCAAAACTGAGATAGCAAAATAAGAGCGAAAAAAAAATTACTTTCTCCTAATCTGAGCCATGTGTTCTCACTAGAGGTCAAGGATGGTACTTACTTCAGCCAGGCAGGATTTGTCTCAGGGAACTGACCCAGAGGGCAAATAAAAACCAGCTTCTCTCTTCCTAAGTGCAATCACTTTGTGTACAATCTGTTGCACAGCTGTTAGCAAAAAAGCAACCAGCTTTTTGATAGCTGCTCTAGTAAGTGATGGTTGTATAGTAGCTGTCCCAGTAACTGATGGTTGTATGAGAATTACAAGCTTGGAGGGTAATTTGAATTCTAGTACTGAATGAAATGTTTACTTTTTATTCCAAATGAACTTAGTGTTCCATTTTTACTTCCACATGCCCCAAAGTGGATATCTGGATCAGAGCTGGGTGGAAATATCTATCATAAAAGTCTAGAAAGTGTAATGATGCCTAAATCCTGAACCAAATGTTCTGCACACATACCATACCATTCACCCCAAGAGGACTTAAATTTGCCTACAGTTACATTTTATGTTACACAGCAACTAGTGGGGTTACACAGTTATGCCCTCAGTATTTAACTATGGACATTTTGAATGGAAAGCCACAAAACTCTGTAAAGATTCTGCCATGGATTAGGTATATTATTTCTGGTAGACAGCTGCTTTAATTCCTTTTGCAGTCACAGCCTGAGCACTAGAAGTCTATTTCTCAGTTTCTTTCATAACCCTCCTCACTTTAGCTAATATTAGCTACAGCACAGTTATGAAGAAAACATCCAGGATATTTAGAAGCAAAATGTCAAAAAAGATCAGAGAAGCAAGTGTACTGGTACATACCTCTTCTCTTACTAGCAGGGCTGAACACTGCAATGGGACGCCCATCATCTTGTGAGGGTTCCAGGTCACCGAATTGGCCCTGGGACAGTAAACCACATGAAATTCAGACACTACTATGGTTGTGAAGCCATAGAGACATTTAGAAATAATTAGAATAATAATGAACAATGTGCACCTCTTTCTGAGCAAGCAAAGCTGAAAATAATCATGGCTGATTATTAGGAAAGCAACACCTTCATAAGGGACCTAATCCACTTCAGTTGGTTTTTGGATGACAATCCTGGCAACTGACCACAGGCTAATTGCTCTGTTCACTGAACTTAGTCAGTATTAAACTTTCTGGGGAGTCACCTGTACTTTATAAACATTGGGCAAACTTCCTAAAAACACCCACTTGACTGATGAAATTTCTAAAGTCACACAGCTGATTAAAGATGCAGATAGGAAGCTGGCAAAGGAGCAGATTCCTTCCCGTTGATTCCAGTTTCAGCAAGATTTTAGTAAATAGCTGACATAGGCATTTTTTAAAATGCCTTTGAACACTTCTGTGTATGTCTAAGTGTCTGTGTAACTTGTAAAACCTGGCCCAAAGTAATTTTTATCATGGCTCTGCTGATGGTAAACTTTCACAGCTGCTTAATTTTAGCTTGGCTATGGTAATTCACACAATAGGAGGACTGGGTCCAAAATTACCACAGTAATAAACATAGAATTGATCCACCCTTCCACAAAAGAGTCCGATCCTGCCTCCCTCCAGGACACATTCATTTCAAAAAGAGCTGTCAGCCTAGATCTTGGGAACAAACAGGGTACTGTTGCAATATAGCCTAGAGAAGAGACATTAGGGACTGTGGCAAGAACTGAATGGAAGATTGTCCAGTTGTTTATTATTTTAATTTTGTGTTATGCTTGACTGGCTGTTTTTAAATTACTATTATTACATATGATGATTAGCTGATAGATGTATACATTTGCATCCTATTTGGCAGGCTGTCAAAGATTCATAGTGCACAGGATTTCATGTGGTGCAGTGATTTGAGTTTTGATCATATAAATTGGTATGAATCAGTCAACTGGTACATAAAAAACTTAAAGGACCCAGGATACACCCAGGTAACATTTATGTGAACAGAGGTGAGCATGTTAGAATCTGGCAGTATTTTCCTTTGCAGGACTTGGAAACAGCGCTGTAGGTTTATGCATATCTCTATCATTTCCTGCCAAATTGTTTCCACTCCTTCAAAGCAAGCAACTCCAATATTCACATGGACAGCGGGCAGCACTTCTGTGTTTTCTTCTTTGCTATTTAAATGGAACTGTGCAAGTGCCTGATGCAAACCCTGTAGGGAACCGTCTTCCACAGGCAACATCTGGCCACTTGGCTTGGCTTTTCGAGTATTTGGCAGCTTTTAATCAGCTCGGAGTCAGTCATCTGATTACAACACCAAAGCTAATGAGTCTGAACATGCATCCAGGTCTGTGAATTTCCTTTGACATGTTACTGCTTAATTTTTATCTGTGCCAATGCAGAATCAGGCAGAAATTCTTTTAAGACTTCTAGGTAATAGTAGTGGTATGGGTTTTCTCAAGTAAAAGGATTATCAACAACAACCAGATGTTAATTATCTGCCTAAAACATTTGATTTACCCTCAGGTCACTCATTTCCCCAATTGCATCCCAACTGCACACAGGAAAAAAAAACAAAAGTAAAATAAAAATCCACAATTTTTCATTTGTTATCAGTTATTCTGGGTTTCAATCATCATAAATTGCTGACTGAGACAAACAGTGAAGTAAAAAAGCTACAGGGATCTACAGATGTTTTTTTTAAAGCATCTCATGTACTAAAGCATACATGGTACTAAATAACTGAGCAGCAAGTACCTGTGTGATTTTCTGGCTGTGGGTCACACAATAAAAAGAGGAAATTTTTTTCCTTTAGAGATATCAAATGGATGAAGGAGAGATTCAAGACTAGCAGAATTTGGTCCTCATCCATCATTAAAAACACACTGAGGTGCATTCACTGACCAGCTGCAGCCCCAGGAAGGCTTCCCAGAGCCTGCATGGGACCACTCATTCAGCTGCAGACATGCTTTTCTCAGGTGGCTGTCATACCCTGCCCACAACTCTCAGAAAGGGACACCAGACTGAACGCCCTGATGGTGGCCAGACCTATCTGCTGCACAAACCAGGGAATGTGCTTCCTTCAAAGTGCCTTGAAGCAGCTTGAAATCTGCTCTGTGGGGACTCTAAAGCACAGAAAGAATAGTTCTGCAACTCCTCCTGCCTTTTATAGGAGTATTTGTGCTGGACTGCCTGTTACCAGAAGGATGTGAGTACTCAGAACACAGAGCATTTCATTTTATGATCACTCCTTGTACCCTGCTTCCCTATCAAACACAAGTACCAGCTCCAGTTCTCTTCTATCCACATCTGTAATGACTGGGTTGTACTTGAATATCTACCATGAAACAGGAATGTCCATAAAAGTTGTTAGTCTTGTTCTTGTTAGTTTGCTTTAAAGGTATCCATATTTGAGATTTGGGCAAACTGAAACAAGCCGTGTCCATCAAGCAGAGGAACAGCACTGGAAATGACAAATTTCATTAACTCATTGCCAAACATATGGAGATGGCGCCTATCAAAGCCCTAGATAAAATCCAGAGGAATTCTGGATCTAAAGCATATTATTTGGAAAATCCTTCAATACAGATTCAACCTGAACTTCTCATTCCAGCAGAATCTGCACAGCAATCTGGAAGGCAAACTCTTATTCTCATACTCTGTCCTCATAGGCAACTGGGTAAATTTTTTAACTTGCTGGGTATTTTGATGTCCTTTTAATGCACAATATGTAAGTTTTGAGTGTTGGAGGTAGTCTTAATTAAATCAGATTCATAGAACCATTGGCTGCTTTCCAAATTTTGCATGTGAGATGTATGAGAAAGGAACCAAATTATCAAAGTATCCTCCTAATCTTCACGAATAGGATAAGGAAGTTGTTATTTTAATTGGCAAGGAACTGCGGTTCAATTTAGAGATAAAAAAGGCAGAAGGGAGTAATAATTTACTCTCAAACATAAATGTGAGAGTGGCTCCATCTAGCCCAGTATACTGTCTCTAGCAAGTGGCCTAAATAGGTGCATTGGAAGAATAGAAAGCAGGGCAAGCGCATACAAGCTTTCTCTAAATACTCTCCAAGCTCCCACTTATTTGTGGCTCACAGAATTCCTGAATGGTTTTCTTTCTGTTTCTCCTAAATTTTAATATCCTATAGCAAAGAGTTCTACATCTTAACTAAAAGTATCTGAATAAACAGCTGGTTTTAAGTTTAAGCTATGTCCTTCCAGACACTCAACTGGACTGCCATAATTTCTGTTCATCTGTGGCCATGCTAGGTTGACACTGGACTTTGTGATCTTAAAGGTGAATTCCAACCTAAACAATTCTATGATTCTATATCACGTTCATGAGCTCATGACTACAACTGTGTATATATCCAGGCACACATTTACTGAGAAGATGTCATTTACAGCTTGGAGAGGGCGTATTCTCTCCAGATGTGCCAGAGTGGTGGTCAATGACTGCCAGGACACTTGTCCAAACTGCAGGCGCATCCGCCTTTACACTTAAGACTTCACCATATAAAACCTCTAAGATTAAATTCTTAGAGAAATGAAATCGCTAATTAATGCTGGATGCTGAATCAGAGAATGCTGCAGAAAACACTCTGGGTCTGCGAATGGATGCTGGAAGGAATAGAAAAGCAAACAAGAAATGTCTGCTATTTTTACTATAAAACAACTTGGTAGCCACACTACTGTAGCACTGAACAAAGGCACTCTGCAATGCTACTTCAACTAGAAGAACAGTTTGCATAATTTCTTCATATTGTATCTTGGAGATAACATTGATTTTTGTTTTTATTTATAGACATTGCTATGGTAATCACAAGTGGGTTAAAATGCACTTAATAAATGTATTTAATTAACATTAAAAAATCATACCTTTCAACACCATTTAACTTCCATTTGTGCTTTCTTGACATCAGGAGCCCACCTCCCCATGCTCCCTAGGAGGCAAGACACGTTATCTTAATGTGAACTCTGCTTTTCTCCATGATGATGTCTGTGTGTTCAGATCACTTTGGGACACTTTCGTTTTTCTTGCTGATGTAGTGGCATGGTCCAAAATGACCAGGCAGACGGGGTCTGAGACATTAGCTGTGCTAACAATTTTCTTCCAGTAGCTTGGAAGCAGCAGTTTACAGCCTGAATGCCCACCCTTATTGTCCTGCTATTCCCTACCTCACCACCTCCTCTGATACACACACATTGGGCTTCCCCATGCTGCAATTACCGACTTGCAGAGCTGCTCCAGGGTGACCTGCCTTTTCTCCTTTAGTGACGAAGTGATGATAACAAACCAGACTGGGGTATCAGCTGCTCTGGTGAGTTTTCATCACATTTCCAACCACTACCGCTTGCATCTTACTCATTTGCTTTTGCTCACACAGATCTGGGACAAACAGGCCTTTCACATGACTCAAAGTAATTTAAAGTACATACAAATTCTTCTTTTGAATTGGGCTGATTTTGGCTGACACAGTAATCCAAGAACAAGATGCTCAGCCCTATGGAAATTCAATTACCGAACCGTTTTTGAGAGAGAATTTGCAAAAATGACACAAAAGCCATTAGAGGGCTGAAAGATGATCCTTCAGAAAGATTTATTGGCAAGAGCTCAGATAAAGCTAAGTAGCCAATCTGATAAATTTCTCTAGCATTTGCATTAACCTGTTCAGCAATTTGTGGTAGTTTATTCCAGACAAGTGTAGGCTTTTCTTACGTATTTATTTTGCAGCTGCTGCAGAAACAATGCCAGTGCTCAGTATGTTTCTTATGTATTTCTTGTACTAATAGCATTTAGAGGTAAAGCTGAAGGCCAAAAGCATTTGAACTAGGTCATCTTCAGTGTCCCGGTTGCTTAAAAATACTGCACAGCCACAGCTCCTAAAATGGACCCCTGCTCTGAGCCTCTCAGAGTGGGAAGTCGATGTTTGAGTGTTAGGCTTAACTACAAAAACCAAATACAACTGATTTTGTACAAGCTAACGCTGTCCAAAACACTAATTAATTAATTAATTAATGCTAATACACCTTGTAATCCAGCTCCCCTCATAAAATGATACTTACATCCACATGCATCCAGATTTTGTATTTCTTGCAGATGTCTGCAATAGCTATGAGAGGATCAAATGCCCCATACACTGTTGTCCCAGCTGTGGCACTCACCAGAAAAGGTACAAATCCCTGCAAGAAAGCACAGAGGCATTTGTCCTGGAGGACATCCCTGAAACAATTACGCCGGTCTACTCTTACTTTAGCTGCTAGTGGTACTATAGTTTCTACCTTAAGGTGGCAGCAAACCTCCAAACCAGCAACCTTCGTTTATTAGGACGCATGACACAGGTAAGGGCTTAGAACAATTCTGCTCCACACCACCTGCCTGAAACAAACAGGTCTGCTCTTCATGATGTTGCATAAAACAAACCTCACCCAAGCACCACAGTGCAAGAAGTATCTCTGATGGACTGTGTGCTGGGCTGCATTATTAATTATCCCGGAGAGTATCTGAACACATGGTGGTCAAGTCCTGTCACTAGGAACCCATGCCTGGGGGAAGTCCCCAGGGGAGGTGTGGGGCTCACCTCCAGCTCTATTCCTTGTGCAGAGGCAGGAGACAGCTCTTTCTGAAGACAAGACAGCAATCTCTATAAGGGCCAGGGAGCATCTCTTGCATTCCCTCTGCTAAAGCCTGCGCCTCACAGAGGAGGACTCACTGTTTTTGCACTATGAGGTCTTTGGTCTGCCATTTTTATACCAGTGTTTCATTCTAAATTCATTTGTACTTATATTGATTTCCTAAACAGTACTCTGAGAAACAAAGGCAGAGTGTTTAAACTAGGGCTTAAACTATCACAAAAGTCTAAACTTCCTTCTGTGACTGTCAGCAGGTTTGAGTGCTCCCGTTATTTTGCCTAATTTTTTATCTACTGTGTCGCCTTTCTTAGAAAAAGTGAGCTTTTAATGAAGATTTGTGTTATTAATTTGGTAAGGCTATGAGGAATATTTTTCATGTGCTAAAATGTGTACAAATTTCTCAAATGATTACTCTGGTCTTGTTAATAGTCAGCTGAGTAACTGCGTCACAGGCTAATATAAAAAAGGAAGATGTTATGCAGAACAACATATTTAAATAAAGCCAAAGAGCTCGTGGAGATTATAAAGTAGTTCTAAACCTATTTTCTCAGCAATGCTTGCCTCACTAATTGCCAGTCTATGTTAATGGGCAAGCTGGTGTTGTTTTACCAGGGAAAACAAAACAACTAGCTGTATCATTCATGCTTGGTTTTGTTTGTTTGACTGATTTTTTTTTTTTGGAAGCAGAAAAGCCAGTAAACTTACTTTTTGTTTGACTTCAAGAATTCTTCTTTCAAGGTCTGATGGGATCATTTTCCCTCTGGAGCAGGAGAGAGCTGTATTAATAATTTGATCTTGACATCAGCTCTTGCTGTTACTTCTTCACTTAATAGGAAGCCCAGATAGAAACAAAGTGACCTTTTTGCCCAAGGGTTATATGGCTTTGAAGAGCGCAAAAAGGCTCTGTCCATTAGTTTGAGTTTCTATCCTAATTATTTTGTCAACTAATTTGCATCAATATGGTGATGGTAACTGAGAGAAGTCATCTTGTGGCCACCCCCCCTAAAGACTGATGGTACTCCATGGAACCTCCTGTTACTGAAACTACAGTCCTATGAATAGGCTCCAGGCTCCTAAGGAGAGGCTCAGCCCACCATCCCAAGAAGTTCACTGGGCGCCAAATCCCATGGTTCCCTTCCAGCAGGCACAGAAAATGCCAGCTGAGCTGCATGGCCTTGAACAGCGCAACTCAGCTCTGGTGTAAGCTGTCACCTCTGTGTTTCCATCCCGGGGATGAACTTGTTTCAGACAACTATTCCACAGTTTGGTGCATTACATCTTTGCATTTGCTTGCACCAGGATAGGAGAAGAAGCCACCAGTACAGACGCATTAAATGCACTGTCAGGCCCTTTATATTGACTGTATTTGCAACATCTTTAGTATGAATCATTTACCTGAGATTCAGACTCAGTGATACAAGGCTTGAAGGCTAATTTTTGAACTCCCGTAGATGGATTAGGTGCAAGATAGAACAGTGCTGCTACTGAATATTGAGATTAATATTTTCTTTGCTTTAGCCAGAAGCAAGACTATCTAAGAAGAGAGAGTATGCGTAACGGCAATACAAACATTACAGCTGCCTACATTAGAGGAATAATGTCTTCACTGGCTTTGGATGTTGTCCATTTAGATTGACACTATTTTTTTAAAGACGTGTTCAGATTTTTTTGTTCACTAAGTGTTGATTTCCTATTGCTATAAAAAAAGAGCCATCTGTACTAAAACTCAAAATAGTAATTTCAGGAAAAGTAATAAAACCATTCGTTTTCATTTTGATTTTGTATAGAAAAACCTGAAGTGTTTTCATGACATTTGGATGGATGGAAATTAAAAAAAAAAAGAAAAAAAAAAAAAATCTTGCAATAAGATACTACCAGATTTTCTAAGTGCTCATCCTTACACAGCCCACAGTAAGGCAGTAATATTTCAGTAGAAATAATAGGTTTGTACTGTTGAGTTTTCTGCAAAATCTGTTCTGCATGTCACTTATTCAAAATACTAAAAGAATAACTAAAAATATTCTGAAAATATAATAGACTTTTAGAGAAGCTCTGAAAGTCTAAAAATCCCTAATTTTTCTTGCAGAGGTTCAAGGAAGGTCTAAAGAGTATTCAACTCACTGTGGGTTTCCTCCAGTTAGTTATATGCACATGTTCAGAGAAAAGCAGTAGTTGTCTAATCATCAAAACCTGCTTCTGGCATCATTAGAGGAATAAAAAAACCCTAAACAAGCAAACAAAAAAATCCAAACAAAAAACAAATCAATCAAACAAATAAACAACAAAAAAAAACCAAACCAAAAACCCAAAAAAAAAACCAAACCACACAACCCAAAAAAACCCAAAAAACCAAAACCAAACCAAAACAACAAAAACACAACAAAAACCCAACAAAAACCAAAACCCCACCAAATCCCAGGAAGGCAACGAGTTCCTCCTCCAAACACAGATGTTGGCCTTCTATCAGTTTCTAATTGATCGAGCTTGTGCATAGAAAAACAGGGAGTTGGGCAGATCCCTCCATTGCCCAAATTTTTACCAAGATAGTGCTTATCCAAGCCCTGGTCACATTGAGCATGTGCAGGAATTCACAGACAGAGAAGTACCATGTCCAGGCAGCATCAAGCTTTATCAAGGAGCAAGGAGTAGGTCGGATTTGAGTATAGTCCAAACACATGCTGCAGTATACAACACCCTCCGGCTCCAAATCTAGCAAACTAGCCAACAGCATTGTTTACTTGCACAGCATTTTCTTGTGTTATTACCTGAGCTCAGATGACCTGCAACACTTAAAATACACTGCAAAATAACAGGCTTGTCCTTACATGGATCTTACCCAGACAATGTTGCAGGGAGTTGCATGAGATGTGCCACATGGCAAATATCTAGAGGCAGGAGGGCTACTAGGCGAGGCAGAAGAGATTCAGGAGGAAAAAGATGCTGAAGACAGAATGAGTGTTGGTGTCAAGGTGTTCTGTTACCCACATGGGCACACAGTCTTCACTGCTGCCACACCAGACTGAAGTGTTTTGACCCTTTCCAGCTTTCTAATATCTGAAGGGGGCCTACAAAGGATGCTGGAGAGGGACTCTTCATCAGAAACTGAGTGATAGGACAAGGGGTAACAGGTTCAAACTGAAACAGGGGAAGTTTAGGTTAGATAAATGGAGGAAGTTCTTTACTGTGATAGTGGTGAGACACCGGAACAGGTTGCCCAAGGAAGTGGTAAATGCTCTACCCCTGGCAGTGTTCAAGGCCAGGTTGGATGGGGCCTTGAGCAACATGGTGTAGTGAGAGGTGTCCCTGTGCATGGCAGGAGGGTTGGAATTATATGACCTTAAGGTCCTTTCCAACACAAACCATTCCGTAATTCTACGTTTTTATGACCCCAAATTTCTAGTTAATGCACTACTGCTACCAGTATGTCTCCGTGGTAATAAAAGAGGCAACAGAAATGCATGGCTGTCCAGTCTGTGGTACGAGCAAGAATATGATTTTCTGCGCGTTTTTCTGGCTTAAAATTCACCACACATTTACACTATACAGCAAAACCAGGCAAATTTTGTGGGTGCAGGTCAGGATGAGGAAGAGCCACGAGGAAGAGCCACCTGGTTGTGCTGGAAATATCAAAAGGATGTCATGGTGCTCCTTCACCCTCCCGCAGGTCCATGTCTTCATGGAGGGTTGTCCCCACCATACTAGTTCAGTATCCTGTGCAAACAGCCTGCTTTGTCCTGGTGACATCTGTTGGGATTTTGTGAGACATGCAGTAATCCTGCTGTTTACTTCAGGGTAGGCAGGGTAAGCATTGTGGTGTTTAAAGAAAATCATCACACTGAATTTGCACAAGAAGAAAACGAAGATATCACTTCATTGATCCATGTCTGTCTTTAGTGAATAGAAACAACTCGAGGTTTATTTTGATGTGTGTTGGTTCTGCTGATGCTGTCATTAATTCCTCTTCACGGCGTGCTTAGTCTTTTATTAATAAATAAGCCAATATGCAGGCATTGTGCTTAGCACTGTGAATTGTTTAGTTGGTGCTCTTCTTTTAATGTGGGAGCAGAATATTTTGGTAACAGTAAAATCTTCCATTATGCTAACTCCATAAATAATTCAGCACCTTATAACAGTGATATTTGGGATTCACTGTAAGAGCATTTTGTATTGAAAGGATTCTCAGTAGAATCAATAAAGGTTTGTTCTGTTAATTTTTGTCCCACAGAAAGTTTTTCCCTAAAATTGAAAATCTTCATCATAACATGTTGATTTTGTTAATATATCCTGGTTTTCTCAAAATGGGTTTTCCCAGCGAATCAAAATTTTTATTTGGGTGAGTTAAGCAAAAAGTTATCTACCACTGATTTTGTAGAGCCTGTGGGACCTGTAGGTTAGGTGCCTGCTGCACTGCTCCTTTCTGTGGGCCATCATCCTCCTTTTGGCCACAATGCTGCCAAGACCCTTCTTTCTACATCCCATCACAAGGGTGTCTCTTTCAAGGGCAATGCAGGAAATACTGTCCAGCTGAGTAAGATGCTGGGGGCATGAATTAATAGAATTACATTAGCCCCTCAATATTTTACTCCTATAAATGGCCCACTTCAACTCATTTTAATGGATCAAAATATGAGTCTCTAAACACTCTATTTTGACCAAGACATGGTTCTTCCTGGTTTCTTAGCTGACATATAAGGAATAATTGCTAGTGTGGTATTTTGTTTCATTTCAGCATGAAAGAAAGAGAAGTACCACAAATCCCTGAGGAAGGCAACTTTTTTGATGAGATCCAAAACCTGACTTGTAAAGAAGCTACTGGCAGAGTCAGTTCCTCAAGTGGGGCTGGGCAGTGTAAGGCTGGTGAAGATGACAGTGCTACAATGAATTATACCAACTGCTGACTGCATCCTACATGCTTTCTTTGAGCTGAGCACCTGATGATCCTCTTCCGATAAAAAGAGATGTATCTGGCATCCCTACTTACCTTTCATCACATCTAATCAAAATCACACTATCTGTACCAATACCCAAGGCCGCAGCTCCTTTCTTCACAGAAAAGTGACTCTGAAAAAGAACATTTATTATTACGCATTATTTTTACTATTATTTCCTGTATAATTTAATATGAAACACTGCACTCTTGCAAGCCCTTCAGCAGCTAGCCCCACACAGGCAGTAAGCCTATTCGAGGCTTCATATTTGGTCACTACAGTCAATTAGAGAAACAGCAACCACTCTATAATCTGGATTTACTCCTGGAATATTAAATCCATAACTGTGACTGATAATGGACCCAAATTCTGTCCTTGATGCAAACCTGCAGCTTCTATTGCTTGTATGGGTTCAGTTATGAACTTGATTTACTGAAACAAAAGTCTTCCCCAGGGAAATCATTTACTTTGTGACATCCAGAGTGACGTGCTTCTGCTGTGTAACTTCCGGCCAAATAATATACTGAGAGAAATTAAGACAGGAAGCCTAATTGTGATCTCATGCCAGTGAGACCTAGTAAAACGCCAATTAATAAATAGAGCTACAGCAGTTTAAAGCCAGAACTGGGCTGTTAGTAAGACAATTAATTAATCTGTAAGTACAAAATAAAATGTGGACATTATATACTGGCGTACAAGTCAGCCTGATTTTCTCTAGCTCCCCGGACTTAACTCCTGAGCCAGTCCTAGTTTGTAATTTTAAATCCCAGTGATTATAATAATGAAATAGTTTTAGATCAAATTATACCTCCAAGAATCTGATTTTGTATTAACTTTTTCCCAGTTGTAGCAATATTGTCCAAAGTAATTTTGACTACAGATTATTAAACTTAAAAAAAAAAAGGGCAATTCTTTATGTGTACTATAGTACCATTAGCTTAGGATGTAACACTATTAAAAAGATTAGGGAGATAAAAATCTAACAGGGCTTTTTAGGTGTCCACAACGTTAAAGAAGAAAGGAAGACGTGTACTGTGCAGAAGACCACAAAGCAGAGAAGTAACCACTATTGCTTTGCCAAGGGAGCACTTGGCTTCAATGGTAATGTGAGCAGCAGAGAGCTGTAGAGAGAGATGGACATAATGGTTACATGTCTGCTTCACCTTAAGGCTGTGAAGTCAGTGGGATTTCACTGCATGCTAAAGAGCTCTGTACATAACAAACATTTTGAGAAATGAAAATCAATTCTAAACCAACTTGATAAGAGAGGAAGAAGTCCCTACCCAGGTGTCCCTGAGCCCCATGATGCAGCAGTGCAGATTTGTGAGAGCAGGGAGGAGAAGAGGCCATGAGAAGGCTACTGGCAGAAGGTTTATAAAAAATTCTCGAGTTTAGGAAAATATTTTTGAACTTTGCAAAAACTGAAGAAGAGCCAGAGTATTGCCACCATAAGGACAGCTCACTGATACGCTGTGTGAAGCTGGAATTGGATTTCTCTACCTTAAAAAAAATGGTTTTTACTTGTGTATTACACAGACTGATATGCACCTACTACATAGTGCAATATATAAATACAGATAGAGATGCAGGAGTGAAGAGTCACAGATACATTTCACTGGGTTTTGAGTCAATGACATTACACTGATTAATTTTGTTTCTTATTCCATACTAGTTAGAATAGATTTACTTTTGTAATTTATTTTTCTAATAGAAAATAGAACTACTTAAAGTGTCTTAAAAAAAAAATACACATTTGAGTAGTTTACTATGAGAAAGAATATTAAGCCCATGTGCTCAAAGACATCATCCACTGGAACATGGCCAGGCTCAGCTGCCTCATTGAGAAGTCTCATGGCACTGCTAAAGCATCACTGGGGGAAAAAAAATTAATGTAGCGCTGATAGCTTGGCTGCCTGGAGGCTTTTTACAGACTGAAAGGAATACAGCAGCCAGGAACCAAAACAGGTTTAGGGATAAACTGGGAAGAAAAGTAGAAATCTGTGCACAGAAGGGCAAATGCAATTACAATTTCCAAACAAACTTTGAACATGATATTGTCAATCTGTGTATACAGTAACAGACATATGACTGCTGTTCTGGTTTTTATGTCTTAAGTTAACATCAGAGGAATTAGTCCAACTGCCTGAGAGGCTCTAAAAGAGCTAGGCTGAAAGTGAAAATGGAAAAGATATAGTTTTAAGAGCAAAGAAAACTTTGCTCATGACGATGAATGTTAAATTTTAGGTTAATATTCCTGGGATGGTGCTGGAAATCTGGTTGCCTGTGTAATATAATGGTAAACATAGAAAAATATAAAGGTCAAAGAGAAGGGAAGGTTTGCACAAATAAACCTGATTAGGCAGAACTAACGGGGAAAGAGGATATTAATTGTGACCCCTTTGGGAATACAGGGCTACAGACTGTTCAGTGACACAAGGAAGTGGGCTTGAACACCATCTTTCACAACATAGCCAAGTAGGACCTATGCAGGTCTGAAGTATTCAGATGGGAAAACCAGGATCAAAGAGGGAGGATGGGTCAGACTACCTGATGTTGGTCCTGAAGGAAAAACCAGCCAAGGAGAAGCTGGCAAGTCCAGGGTTTCACTACTGTCCTGTGCTTGCCAAGACAGGAGGACATGAGGACGAACAGGCTGTCATGTCATCTTTCTCACTCCTTCCCACACTTCATGCACTGCAAAAGGGTGCATGGAAGCCTACAAATACACCCCAATAGAGCAGGACCTCAGTTTTTCGCTGAAAAGAAATGTGGTTAAAGTTCAGTGGTTCTCAGAAAATTCTCAGAAGAAGAGTGTATAAAGGGTTAGCCAATATTAGTGACAAAAGCGTATGATTGATCAGAAAATAAACTGGTGATTTTGAGCTGGGGGGATTTGCCCTTTGTCTAATATTTCAAATGCTGTTAAGAATAGGTCTGCTTGCCTGACAGTAATTTTTTTTATAGTTAGCTTTGTAAGTAAAAACACAGGGTTTCTTTACTTACAAAACGCAGTGTAAACTTATTACAGGTGCAATAATGAATAGGCCTATTGGAAAAAAGAGGAACCAGAATAATCAAAAATGTTATGATGAAAATATTGCTTTTTTATCTTAAACAAACAATGCTTCAATACACAGATGCTTCTATTTTTGTGGCTTGCTAAATTACTTGCTGATAACCTGGCATGGTTGAAGCTGTCAGGAAGAACCATCCTAATGCCATGAGCTGTTTTTTCAGATTGTTGTTTCTCCTTGCTCACATAAATCCGAAGTGGCACAAGCTTTGTGGAGGGCTTATGAAGGGCACTAAGTTCCTAAATGCTGATCAAGCTGAGCCATCCAGTGGCTGAATCTTCTGGCTGACATCCTGGTGCCTGGCAGACCTGGACTCCCAGCCTCACCCCATCAGCTACCCACCAGCAAAGGAGGTGAACACACTTTCTGCTCCACTTCTCCTAGCCTTTAAACAATGTGGGATCCCTGGATGTGTAAGCTGGGCTCCTTCTATCTTAATTTTAATCATCTAAACATGTGTGGCTGGTCTAGGCTTGCTGTCTGGGCTCCTGCAATAGTGGGGACGAAAAAGCACCTCCAGAAGGCACCTCATTCTCGAGGCTTTGGCACCCATTTTAGAGTAGGAAGAGATGTCTTCTGCAGATCTTGCTCTCTTTTTATCGGCTATAAAAAGTGTATAGACTAATTCAGATTAAATGTTTACACTTCAGGTGATTAAAGTTAAGTGACATGAGTACTGCCTTTAACATGTAATTGTAAGCCATAGCTTTTCCTTCAATGACCTACAAAAAGAGTAGACTGTGTCCCATCACATTTTTAAATACTTTGTAATGGCATATGTTTCCTTTTGTTTCCTGTAGCTACTGCTATTCAGTTTTCAAAGCTATCGGCTAATGTCAAGAGAGAAATGAATATATTAATGTTTCTGCATGACATACATTCTGCATGACTTTGTATTTTTCAAATATGTGACTTCATCCTGCTTTTCTAACACGCTTTTTTTTCCAGTAAGGGTAATTTGACAGCATTATCTGTGGATAAGAAATGTTGCACTGAGTTCAGGAGGATCCCGTAGCAGTGTAAAAGTCACAAGATATTGACCAGATGAAGAATTAGATCAAAATGACTTCTTTGGGATAGGCTGCCCTAGAGCACTGTTTTTCTGGATAATTGTTTTAGTCTGATTTGAATGCTGTTATTTGAATTAAGTTGCTCCTCAAATAAGACCAAATTTTCACTGTTTCCCCCTTGCTTCAAATATCAACAAAAAATACTTTTCTAGTTATTATGCACTAGGTAATTCAAGGAAAGAATGTGTGTATCCATGAGTCTGATTCTTGGTTTCCTTAGGCGGAAACAAAACTATGTCCTATTTGCTCTGTATGCTCCGAAATGTAACTTACAGCTTTGTCATTTGTGCTATCAAATGGCAAACATGATCTCCAGGCTTCTCAAAAACGTCCCTGGAAGCCCGGCCACACAGGTCATGCCTCAGGCTGCTTCTTTCATGCGGCAGTCCTGCAAATTCCCTCCTAAATTGCCAGCCAGAGAGCAATGCTACCTGCCATGGAAGAAGCGGGACTAGAGATCAGCTTTTCATTCTGCTCAGAAACCAACCTAAAATCTTCCGTGAGCTGTGTGAAATGGTGGTCTATTGAGCTGTCTGATTTGAGACAGAAGTCACTTCTTAATTTCCTTCTGCCTCAAGTGCCAAGAACCTCCATATTAGGTTTCAGAGACTGTTCAGACAAAAACTTTTCCAAAGCCGCTCTCCTCCCACAGCTGTCAGTGTAGTTTGCTGTATTGTCTGCAAGTAATGGGGCTTATCCACAAGGGAAAATCAGCATGCACAAAGCTGAAGTGGTGATTTATTGCAAACTGTCTCCTTTGATCTAGTTGCTGTGTAGATGCTGCATGCACTATTGCTGTGAAGGTGCTCCTCTACCACCACAGACAAGCCACCTTGCACAGGCACTCCCTGTGCTCCCTGAGATGAGGTCCCTCCAAGTATATGTGGCTATATAGAATATGACTTTATATCCGAGCAGCCAACAGACCCTCCCTTAACATGGGTTCCAGAGCTGCACTCCCAGTGAAGCCTCAGGCATGAGCTAGGTCACCCCAAGGACAGTGCAAAGGGGATGCCAGAAGCAAACAGAGCTTCTCTGTGTCCCTTTAGGTCTCTAAGTGCGTGAAGAGGTCCCTTATTGTCAGATCAGACTCAACCACCTGCCAGTTCTTATTCTGTATTTTCTTTTCCAGGACTACAACAGGAGTTATATTGCTATTTCTTTGGTGAGTACCTGACCACACATTCTTCCTTAGAGGAGTGCTAGAGGGGCGGAAAATGAGGATGTGGACAACATAAGCACTCTTGTAAGTCTTGCTGAGTTGGAGAGCAGGGGAGATGAAGAAATTTCTATGTCTTTCCAACTATGTCCAACTTTTTTCTCATTCTCTGAACTGTGGATTGAGTGTGTAGAGCCCCTAATTAAACATCAAATCCATGGAAAAACTGAAGGTTTCTTAAGCTATTTTTATACTACATATAAAAGGGCCAAAGGCTGATTTGCAACCCAGCTAGCTCTTCTCTACAGCTAAACTTCCCTTCTCTACGTCCGTTTCCCCATCAGGGTAAGATGACTTTGTCCTTTTTGCCTGCTAGGGGTTATCCCTGCCCCATACTATTCCCAGCTACTGCTGGATTACTGTTGTTTAAGAGTGCTAGTTGGTCAGGTCAAAATCACAAGAGAGAATGGCTTAAAATTCAGCAGGACTTAGCTTATAGACAAATGGACAAGGGGTGATGGCTTTAATCCAAAAAGGAGACATTCAGGCTGGATGTGATGAAGAAATTCTTTACACTGAGGGTGGTAAAACACTGGCACAGGTTGCCCAGAGAGACGGTGTGTGCACCACTCCTGGAGACATGCAAGGCCAGGCTGAATGTGGTTCTGGGCAACCTGATCTAGTTAAAGATGTCCCTGCTCATTGCAGGGGGGTTGGAGTAGATGAGCTTTGAAGGACCCTTCCAACCCAAACTATTCTATGGTTCTCTGGATCAATAAAAATATTCTGAGAAGGCAGCTCTCCCTTTCAGCCACTTTCTCCACACTGATAAAGGGATGTGCTCAGCTGAACACTCACAGCAACCTAAAGCTAATATGCTGGGACACAGGAGGAGGCCTTCATCTTAGATTTTTCATTGTGTTTGAAACGATGGACAAAAATAGGTTTTTATGGCTGGCATCCATCACTTTTACCCCTCTGAGTCAAGGTCTCTTCTATCATATGCAGTCCAGAGCAGCTGCCCTGAAGGACATCACTTTACTCCTGCACTGGTGTAGAAAAAAGCAGTGCACTGATGATGCACTACAGAGGACTTAATTATGTCCTGAGAACAAGTGCGTCTCAGTGAAATCATACCTGAGCCAAGACCAACCAAGCAGTTATGGTGCATTTCACTGTCACTGGTGAAATGAAACCAAACAGAATCAGAGTGACAGGTGAATCACAGTCCTAATGAACAGATCAGGGAAGATCTGCTTGCTGGGAGTGTACATAGCTGGAATAGTCACATAACCTGGTTTAGGTGCCTAATGTAGGTTAAGTATATTAGGAGGCTGATCTCTCTGTATGGTAAATGCACAGAAGTAGGTGAACACCTCCCCATCCCACTCCTTCACCTTCCCAAAGGTGATCTAGAACATCTAAATTAAGAAATATTTAGATTCCTAGTTTGGATGCTCTGGGTTTCTCTCCAGAGATGCCTCTCTTCATTGGTAGTGCAGAGAGTGCACTCCTAAATTAGGAAGGGAATGACTTGGGAGCTGTGAATTATTTCTCCCTTCCCTTCTCCCATGCTAGCAGCTGAAACTGTTACAGTTCAGACTGAGGCCAGATTCTGATTACAGTAATACTGGTGGCAACTGTGGCATAACTTAATTCATTTATAATAATGGAAGCTGTAGACTGGTAGAAATTAAAATAAAATCTGATCTGTGATGCTGAAATTCTTGTCTGAGGCCTGCTGATACTGAATCTTTGCTTCTGACTGAAAATTTTGTGACCAAAATCTCCAAGTTTCAAAACACATACAATAGCTTTAAGCTTTGTTTACTATCATGCTACCTGTGCAAAGCAAATGGGAAATTACAGTATCCCACTTACAGTCGGCTCGTGCCATGGCTGTCGTCTTACAAGAACATGTAACTGTGACAGACAGAAAACAAAATCAGGTTGTGGTGTCTAAACTTCACGTAGATTGTCAGCATGGTGTGATAAATGAGACAAATGACATTCTTCTATCTTAGTGTCTATTCAGGTTCTACACTATGTTTTCTATCTAAAAAGGAAGTGTACCTCCAGGCCTCTGCAATTCCTGTGAAACAGCCTGTGCTGTTTTGAGGGTTAAATTCTGACCCTATATCTTCTGGGCAATTCAGGGTTAAAGGGTTCTGTCTTCACATTGCATAGTTTCTTAACTTCCCTAGAAGATGTGACATTACATACTTTATGAAAAACTTGATGGAAGAAAGGACAAAATTGCGATTTCAAGATACTTCTAAAATTTAACAATTTCAGATGCTATTCTATGGATTTTCCAGTATATTTGATTTTGGAATGTTTAATTTGCTAAGGGAACTGCTTCTTCCCTGGCATGAAAACACAACTATTAAAGCTCATTTCATTATTTTGAGACTGATAGCACAATTTGGTTCATTGTTTAACATTTCATCACTATGAACACAATGACACTCTCTAATGATTAATAGGATTTGTTATTTTAAATAATCATGCTGAACCTTATTTGCAAGACTTATTAGGTCTGCAACTTCCATATGAATAATGCATCTCTAGCTGTACAGCCAGCTTCGGAGAACTGCTGCTCATTTGTAGAATATCCTTCTCTTTGACCGCTTTGGGGACAACTGTTCGGCAACGCTGTGCTTGCAGTTGTGAATTGCATCTCATCCTAATGCCAGGAAAGGTATCCTCAAAGGGACTTCCTCCTTGATATTTCTGATTTTAGACTTCTTAGGACTCTTTGCTCTTCATACTTGAATGGAATGGAAACAGGTTCTCTGATAAGTCAAAAAAAGGCAGCTAGGAGGATGTTGTTACCTCACATGGACAATATCCTGCTTAGCCTCAGCCATGGAAGAGCTCTTTCTGGCTGAGCCCTTATAGCTAGAAAGAAATTTTGAAAGGGACCATAAAGCCTGAAGAGAGATCACTGGCCATTCTGGGTATAACCCTTCCTCTTCCGCTTCCTCCTGCGCATGCATTCTCCACTATAAGCTGAAAGGATTTTTAAATTACCATAAAGCCAAAATAAACTCCCCAAAAAGGGTGACTTCTGTATGGTGGTTCAAAGAGCAAAATACCCTGTGCTTCTCCTATATTGGACCACTCCGATATCTTTTTTGCTCACCTACCCTCTCCGCCTGCACTGCCAGCTCCCATCAATGCCTGTGCTGAAGCTTTTGCTCACAGGCAGAAACCCACATTGAAGTCCAGCTGCCCACTGTACACCACAGCTGCTCTGCTGCACAAACACAGAGCATTTCCATACTACTGTCTTCATGTATGTTATTGCCACCTTATTAAATAACATCAGGAGTGGTTTCAGCTAGAAATATTTTGACTCAAAGTGATTTTCTGTTCTCCCAGAGTGACCTGAACAAAAGACATTCCTTGCAAAAACTGCTGAAGCCCAATGATGAGCTCTCTTCCTCTAATGCGGTCCTTACCATTCACATCGATATTTATACAGGCACAAGTGAGAGCAAAAAAATGGCAGTGGTTTGTTTAGGCACAGATAACAGCACAGCTCATCCCTCTGCATATCAAAAAGTCAGCCCCTTCCATTTTTCTATTCCCAGTGAAGGAATAACAGAAATGAGGACAGTTGGCTACAAATTCCCATTCAGTTATTCATCATAAATTCATACAAGCAGATGCAACAGATAGGAAAAAACAGAAACACATACATGTTCTGATGTGAAGGCAACCAGTCTGGGAATAGCTGCCATTCCTTTTTCTTTAACTTCTGGGAACATCTTGAAACGTGCAATCAACATAGCATACATGTTAGATATGGCACCACCTGGAGTCCACAGTAATACACTGTTACTTTTTCTATGCATTGTAATATCATTGCAGAACAAACAACAAGTCTTGCTACAGATTTTCTAACTCTAATACTAATATTTCTGCCACATGGCAGAAACATGGATTCTTCTTCCTGATCCACCTCGCAGCTGTGTTGCGCAATAACAGGATCTACTACTCCCAAATAGCAATTTAGGCAAAAATACTACTGCAAAAAAGTGACTGGGGCTTCCTTTCATCCTAATTTTTTCTGCCCTTTCTCTTTCAGTCCCCAATCTTACATTTTCATATGCCATCAACACATAGCCCTCACTCTGTTCCACCTCCCAAACAGACACCTTACAAGGCAACTTCATAAGGGGCTTCCAAGTGAAACCTAGTCTGTGCCCTCTCCTTCCAAATCAGGGTGGCATTTCATGTCCCAGCTCTGAGGAAACCCACAAAGTGAGTCCCAGTAGACACTATCTTCTGGATAACTGGAGTTTGGGGAGGGAAGAAAAAAGGAGAAGGGTCAGTCTAACGCATACTTTTCTTTTTATTTGTCCTCTGATGGGAGCATGGAAAAAAGGCTAGATGTCCCTAACACCAGCCTTAACATCTCTGGCATACATTCACTTAAAACACCTATTTTAAGATGGATACTTTGCCCGCTTCAAGATGGGTACTGGATGACAGCTCTGCAGTACTTTTTCACTTATTTCAATTGTCCGTGCATAAATCAGAAATGAGCACTTTCCTTTTCCTTTAAGAGACTTTTACAAACTAAGCCTTTGTGCCCACAGTGGAACAATGTTTGGTTATACATTAATGCTGCATGAGCACTATGGGAATATAATGCAGAACCTGAGGCAGACTCTGAGTACTTTTATGTATGTATGCACACAAACACTCTCTTGTACATACACACACATAAAATCCACCAGTTTTATCCTGTATATATAGTATATATATATATACAGACTGATTAGATATAGATATGTCTATTTATACAAAGTAAAGGTGTACACTGATCATGGTTTTAGGGTTTAAAATGAACAGGTCAGAGTGCAGCTGAGGTAGAGTTCAACTAGTCCAACTTTTAACTATCTAAAAATGAAGTGAAGAGCACAAGACATGCTCTTCCAGAAGATGGCTCAGCTCATCCTAAGGTAGCTGTTTGTGGTAAGTGGGATGGCTTGACCTACAGACACATACACCCCTCTCCCTTGAATATATGGCAGCTGTGTAACTAGCCCTGGGTAGACACCCAATGCTTGGATAGCCAAATGAGATAAGAAACCCACCCTTTAAGCAGATCAGTGTAGCTCTGCAGAAAGCAGCAACATTACACAATGTTACTCCAGCAGGGTATATGTGCTGGAAAATTAAACATTGTTTTGATCTTTGTAAGATTTGTATTTGTCCCACTGGAGATATATATGCTGTTCCATAGCTCAGGGCCCACTGTTTCTAATCAGTATCCTAGCTCTGGTCTTGTAGTGAGGCTACCCCTGACCTCCCTGGCCCTCCTGTGAGAAGGAGATGGCTTCCTTCTAGTTTCCCATTTTCCAAGGGAAAATGCCACAAAGGAATGGCATTACTGACATGGGGGTCAGTACAAATCCAGCTTTTTATTCCCCTTTCAACTACCTTGAGAGGTATGAACACATTCTTACACCTTTTTTCACAAATGACAAAAGAAGAAATGGAGAGATTAAGAGGAAATGCTTAGGTACCTGTCCCCAAAAAACTGCAGATATCATGTAACGGCTGCTGTTGATGACTTAGGTGACTGAACTAAGGTGACCAAGTTGAAGAAATTTGGCCTAACTTGTCCAGAGTCATTGGCTCAGTGTCAAAAGAATCAAGACTGAAATGTTAAGTTTCCCCAGTAATGGGCTTTCCTATTAGTATTTATTACCTTGCCATTTAACCTTAAGCATATTAAAAAGCCTGCATTCTGCCTTTAATTTTGCAGCTGTGTTTACACCCACAGTTAATTGCAGGCAACAAAACACACCTACAGAATCTAGAGAACCTAATCAGGCCTTTAAGCTTTGCATGTATTGATACTGTATATTTCAGTCCAGAGAATGCAGAGTGAGAACCTTTTCAGCTGTAAGGTCTTCAACTGAAGCTGTGACAGCTTGAAATGAGAAGACAGCATAGAGATGATTTTGTTATTGCCTAAAAAAGCAGAACCTGAACACTGGGTGCTGCTGAAGGGTGAATTAGAAATACGCACTCAGCACAAACCAGAGAAAGGAAGGATGAGAGGGGGCAGCACTGCAAACTACAGCACAGGCACACACCTGCCAGAGAGCCCAATCTCACGCAGGTTTCAGCTAGATGTAGTGAGCTCCCACATCTGACACACTACTGACAACCTGGTCCCCCCCATCAGACAGGGACCTCTTGCAGGCCTGGGAGGAATGCCAGTTCCTCCTGAGGCATATATCTTTCCTGACTCACACTATCCTGGGCACAGCTTGCCACACTTGGGCAGATCTGGCGCATGGACTGAGCCTCTCACCCTCCCTGCCACCCATACCCAGCCCCTGCCCACCAGGTCTGGCTAAGCAGCATTGCTACTGCTCTGCTCTTTCTTCTCAGGTCCCTGGCAAACCTGGCTGGCATATTGCAGCCCAAGCCTGCAAGGCAAGGAACTTGCAAGTTCCTTACAATTACAGCAAGACCAGGTCAGGCCAGGAACCACACAGTAACCAACCACTGCCTGGTTTCCAGAGACTTTGGCTTAGTCCTGGGCTTGTTATACACATTTAGATGCTGTCCTGTGTAATGGAGGCCACAGTTTTGGTCAGGAGCAAAGTAAAAGCTGCCAGAGCTTTTGCTCTCAGTGCTTTTTGAATAAGGACTTGACAAGAAGTAGTGTAAATTCTTCTCGTCTTTTTTGCCACCTCTCTGAAAAGGTTCATGAAAAAGCTCCTGCGCCACTACCCACATGCGCATTCACATGTGAAAAGTTGAAGATAAGCCTTGCCTGATCCTCTGCACAGCACGAACTTTACCCTTCATATCCTCGGAGAGCTAAACATACTAGATTGTTATCAGTGGGGCTTTTCCTTTGCTCAGCAGTCCAAACACTCTCTCCATTAGGTCAATGAACTTTCTTTCCAGAAGGGCTCCCTTCCCGTCAGCTATCAGTCTGTTCTCTTTTGACAAGCCAACGTTCTACACCCAATGTCAACTTTTTTAAATGTTTTGCAATTTGGTGAGATAGATAGGCCAAAATTTTTAGCAATGGAATTCCAGAGTAAGACAGGAAGTGACAAAGAGTATAAAACAAAAGAATAAGTGAAATGATTGAAATAAAAACATGTCTTAACAATGCAGTGTTTATCAGAGTCAGTGATTTCTCTACAGTTAACCACACTCATTTTTTGCCCCACTGACTTGCCTTGAAGGAACCAGGTTTCAAGCCTTTAAGCACTCAGGTTAACCAGCCACCCAAGTAGCCTCCCTGGCCTCAACAGGCCATCTTACACATGGAAAGCTAACCACATACTGTAATGTTGGCAGGATCTTGCTGACCCCACTAAAATGACTTTGAAAGAGATGCTGTCTTTCCCTCTTTGCTCTAATTTCCCCTGGAGAAATGGAGAGCATTGTTGTGTTTCTTCCCTCCATTACTAACACAATGGGTTTTCTATTTCATGTAATCCATAAAAAGTGGTGGCAAAGCAAAACTGCAAGGCAAATGTCTTTTCTGATTATGTTTCCCATGTGCCATTACAGCTGCTCATAATGCAGTGCAATTTACTCAAACAGACCTTCATAATCACATCCCTGAAATTCATAAACATGCAATACTTTATCTCAAAGAGGCCACTGGTGGTTATTAGTAAGTGTCCTCTCAAACATGCATATTTAATTATGTTTACTCTTTAACTACAAGGGATGTCATATAGCATAGTCTGAGAAATATAGAAAGCTTGAAATGTCATGTACCAGGTGAAAATATCCCATCGCCACAGCCCCCTGGCCAGCCAACCATCTCTCTCATTTTCCTTAGTGTGACATATTCCAAAAGTACAAACACTGGAGCAATTTCATAGGTGAACCTGAAATGTAGTAATGTCCATATTTAATGCTTCATCTACAATACTAATACATCTTTTTTCCAATATTACATTACATTATAGCTATAATATACTCTATCTTGCACTGGTAGAGTTCTGCTCTACAATACTTTCGATAACCTTCCTTCTGATTTGACATCAAATGTCTAGAAGTAGAAATGCTGAGAGTGCTTTCCATTTCCACCCCTTTCAGGGAAACCAATCTGGCCCAGCTCTTCCAGGCTCAAGGCTTTGTCCTATGTTCAAGGGCTGCTGAGCAAAGCCAGACCTTTGCCTTGCAAAAACCTGTGTGCACGTCTAGAAGCATACACGTCAGCAGTCCTATTCATGACAAGAGAGTGCATGAAGCTAAGCAAATGCACAAAATTTCTTCCTAGTCCCAAAGTGGAAAGAAACCCCACACTTTAAATTCTGCATCTCTTTCTTACAAAAAGCAATGGCTCTAACTGCTCTGAGTATGGATTGTACTTAACTCCTCTACACGAATGCAACTCTTCACTTAGCACATCTTTCATTTTACATATTCATGCATGCAAAAAGCTAAAATACTTTTTCTGTATATTTTAGGGGGAGAGCAAAACCAACATCATATCAGTATGATGAAATTTTATAAGAAACAGCCTACAGGACAATGTTGAAAGTCTTCATGTAAATAGCTGTAGCAACCATTTAAAAAGCAGACAATTGTTTTTCCAGCAACCTTCCTTTCTTTCTTTCTTTCATTCAGCTACAGCAATCACTATTTAAGAGTATAACTGTAAAATTATGTTAAATATTATTATGGAAAAAACCCCCTGCTACTTACATATTAGTATTTGCTGTTGATGTCAGCCAGTCTGCTGCCAATCCAACCATGTCCAATCCAGTTGAAAGTTGATTAAAATATCTAGGGTGCCCTGCATAAGATGGAAATTGTTACTGAAAAGCTGATGACTCTGAATGAAACTATTCAGTGCCAAGCGGTGTATTTACCGCCTGATTTCTATAGAGAAGGAAGTGCTTTCAAGGTATGAAACAAAGCAAATAACAATAAACACATTTCTTGGAAAAGGCAGGATTTCTTTTCTTATTGGAAACTCAGTAAAATCAGAGTAATTACACTGAACACAGAATAATGAATTCCAACATTCCTTATTATCCTCTCAATATGCCTTGAAAATTAGCACAACGCTGCCTCACAAAAATAGCTGTTTGCTCCTGTTAGTGTGTCACATGTTGTCGCTGGATGTGGTTTTGCCTGGCTAGGTTTGAAAGGCAAGCACGAGACACCATCTGAAGAGGTTGCCAGTACATATAACATCGGTGATGAATGGCTAATGATTATAATAGACAAGGCGAAATGAGAAAATGGAACATTTCAGTGACTGTTTTGCACATGACTCAATGGCTGATGATTGGTACGAAGATGGCAGGGAAGGTGAAGGTCCTTGTCATTTCTTCCCTGTCAGAGTGCAATTACAAATAGCCTGGCTACTCACAATTGTGATTTTAAACAAACCCCATGAAAACCAGCACTGCTGCCCCAGGAGAATGATGCATAAGAATATACTCAATGAGCTGACAGTCCATGTACCTGGTTAATCTAATTGGCTCCTAATTTTTTCTAAAATCCTGCTAGAGATTTTTCTTAAATGTGTGCCTGGACCCATTAAACCCAGGCACCATTAAAGCTGTGCTTTTACTGGTTGCTCCACACAAGCCCCTGTTAAGTGGCATAACTATCAGTACAAATTATGGATAATTCACAATTACTTAAACACCATCCGACTCAAAGGAAGGCAGACTCTGCTTGGAAGACACCTGTCCTGACCCACAGACAACATGCTGTATTGCCATCACAGAAAACAAAAGATTAAGCAAGATGATCGACGAAATGCAGACCCAGCACCATGAGAGAACTTATCTTTGGTCTCCAGTGGCCTCTTATCAGGCGCCGACACACGGCTGGCAGAACAGCACAGGGAATTTCTCCCCAGCTCCCACCTTGCAGCACACAAAGGCAGAGTAATTGGGCTGTGTGGGCAGACCAGAGCAGGGGATAAGGGCTGGGGATGAACATATACAAAATCCAGTTCCCTGTGCCCTTGATCTGAGATGAGCCTCATGCCATTGCCATCCAGCCTGACTGTGTTTTGCACCGAGCACTGCCCACCAGAGGTACAAACTGCCATCTTCCCCTGGTCCACACTGCCTAGGACAGGTGGCCAAAGCCCCTCAGGGATAGAAGGACTCTCCAAAGATCCAGCAGGATGAACAGGATCTGGCCCCTGCCTTCCATGCTCTCTAGTGGAATAGGTGGCCTCTGGCCCCATGTGCACCCTACCACCACTGCCAAAGCCACAGTGATCCCAGGGGCTTTGCCTGCAGAGGACTGCATCTCCCCTGATGATGGGATTTTGAGAGAGAATTCAGTATTTGCAGCTCAGTTTCAGTCTCTCAGCCAGACTCTAAGCAGGGTCCCAAATTCCAACAGAAAGCAACACAAAATTAGGGGCTGAAAATCTTAGGAGAATCTGTGCCACAGGAAAGCTTAAAGATGCCAGAAAAACTCCTGCTTTGGAAATAAATCCACACTGAAAAACTGGGGAATAGCAGAATTCATATTTGCAGCTGCAGTGTCTCAGCAGCTCTCCGTCAGCCCTGTACCCAGCCCCAGGCGACAGCCCTGTTGTCACTGCTTGTTTCTTCAAAGACCCTTACAGCACACCTCTTGCTTTGGGAACTGCGGGAGGAACAGGGCTGGCTGCACATAGGGGTCAGGGCAGCTGCACCCTGGAGCAAGCGAGGTGGGGGGAGCAGCACTGTGCTCCTACAAAGACATAAGTTCAGGGTGAGCAGAAGCTGCTTCTGCTGGCACAGCTGCTGGCAAAGCCCCCAGCGCCTACACCTGCAACATGGTCCCCTCCACTCAGTGCCGACCCCTTCTGCAGCATGGATTTAACATGCAATGGCAGAGAACACAATGCCCCAATCTGACCCCAGCCTCAGCTGAAAGGGTTTGTCCATCCATGTGACACCCTAATATATAAGCGAGCTCTTTTCTCTTGGCTAGATGGCCACAGAAAATTGTGGCTTTCCTTTAAAATACAGGCTCCATTGCCAGCTAAGAAGAATTAGTGAGACATGCTTGAAAATCGCTACCAGGGTGCCGTCTGCCTGAAATGCACATCCTTTATTATGGCTGTCACTGAACAAAGAGGTGCCTGGAAAAGAGACCAACAGGGTGTGCGGAAAGGGATGAGACATGAAAATAGGAGATTACTGCTTACTGATTGGTTTAGCAGTACACAGTGTATTTACACATAATCCAGAGTAAATGGGCAGATGATGGGCATGAACCAGAGCTGAGGCACTGGGACACCGAGAGCCACGCTCCCCATGCCGAGGTTGTTGCTTTGCCCTACACACCCTCCTCTCAAATATGCTCCTGTCTAAGCTTGGTTTCAGGCACAGATATCTTCTAGCATGAACACATGAACATGAAGTCTCCACAGCCTTGACAGGGAAGAAATGAGAAGGTCTGAGCACAGCCAGACAGCATAGATAAAGGTATGGCCAGCGGCACTGTCTTTGGCCTTGCTCACAGCCCCCCTGTGCATGGCCTTCTGCCCGCATCACAGACAGTCAGAGATCAAGGCTGGACCAGCACCAGCTCCCTCTCATCCTTCCCGGGGTTTCCAGGCCACTGTTAAATGCTCACATTTCAATTCCCCTGCTGAGTGTCGCACAGGAACTGAACTCCACATCCATCTTCCCCTGCATTTGCAAACTCCCTTTCACATTCTCACAGACAAAATTCTTGCTGGGGGTGGATAAGGGGCAGAAAGCCCTGTGTAAACCCCCCCAGGAACCCCACTGAGCCATAGCACACAGGCAACATCTGGGAGCATCCCACACCTGCCCCTTGGCCAAAAAATCAGCCAGCCTGTTCCTCCAATCCCAGCCAGGGATTGGTGCTTGGACTTGGGGATCCAGCTGTGAGGCTCTAATTTAAGCAATGCAATTTGTTTGCCAATCAGCCTCCTGGATCCCTTCAGCCAAACACAGTCCTGGCTTCCCCCTAGCTCTGGAGGGGCCATATCCAAACGGCTCTTGCAGCAGGAGCTGGGGCAGAACCTTGCCCCTAGAAACCTCAGTGCACTGCCCTTCCTCTGAGGGCAATTCAAGTGTTTTGCTCTGAAGCACAAGTGAAAGGGCTTTGGGTGTAAATCCTGAGGATGCTGAGGAGCAGCGGCAGCCAAGTGATGTGGCTCTGTCCCCTCAGCTGAACCCCACCACACCACATCTCACACACCCCCCTCAGCATCAGTTCTTGGACTCTGTTATTTTCATTAAAACACATTCAAAAAATGCCAAGAAGAGAAAGTCTCACATATTTTCAGGGAGAGAGACAAATTGTAACGCTCTTTTAAAGGATCTGCTTTGGATGCACAAAGTGAAACTGTCTTTAACAAAAAAAGATTAATAAAAATCACTGAAGAAACCCTATTGTTTGATTTCCCAGATCCACAGACCCTGTGTTTCACAGCATTCCGTGAAAATATCTTTCCCATGCCCTGCCCAGGCACATCACATGGATCACTGAACTGATCGACTTTGTTCCAGTGGACATCATCTATCTAAGTATTTATTCCGATATTTTACAGGCGGTTTGACAGCACCCAACTCCTACATCCAAAACGCTCAGTTAGGCATTTCCACATCTAAACAGGAAGGATTATACAGCTCCCCCACAACCTTTACTGAGATCAGTCTGTTCTGTCCCCAGAAGGTGACAAAACCTGTTTCTTGTTTCTCCTAAATCTCCATTCACAAATCAGCCTTTTGCCTCCTTCACTAATTGTTACACATTTATTTCTAAGCAATTTCTCAGTAATTCAAATTCCCACTAAGAGCTCCCCTCGCTCCACATTATTTCTCAATCACAGCTACGGGTTTTGCTCGCTCTGCCGCAGTTTATTTAAGGCGGCCCCGGCTACTGAGCCAGGGGGAGACCCCCGCCCACCATGAAGCCACACGGCTGCATGGTTAAACGGGAGACGAAGGGGCCCAGAAAGCAGGAATCAGCCCACCCTTGCCTCCCCAGAGAAAACTTACAGCAGTAAAATGCGATTAAACCATTTCGGGCTTTTTTATTGCTTGAGCCTAAAGGTGGGGGGGGAAAAGCCCTCAATATCCTTGTAAACAGTTTCGTCAAATTCTCCTGTTTTTATGTCCTGCAGGTAACGGGAGACACACGGCAAATGGCCGCTGCGAGCTCCCATTTACAAGATGTTCATTGAGATTTTGGCTGTTAAATGGGCCGGTCCCTGCTACCCCCCTGCAGGGACACACACCCCCCTCACACCCTCACCGCCTGCTCCCGCTGCCTCTGGGCTCCGGTCTGCGGGGAGCGAGGTGCAAGCTCCCGGCCATCGCATGTCAGATGGGTGCAAAGGGAAGGAGGAAATTAGCAGAGGCAGTGAAAACGCGGCTCTGTGTCAAGCGCAGCAACTCCGTCTCACAGAGGCATTAATTTTAAACGGGAAAGGGTGCGCGGGGCTGCGCGGTCAGCAATCGAGATTCCATCACCCAGGAAAAACATTCCTGCCTCTGCTAGGAATTGCTTGGAAGTGGCAAAATACAGTCGCTGCTTCAATCTCTAACGTTTCAAAAGAAAATGAAATGACACCTTTAATCAATGCAGGAGACCACAGCGAGTAGAAAACGAGGTTGGCCATTACCTGTTTTAATTGCATACTTCAGAGTTGTTCTGCAGTTCAATAAAATCTCTTCCAAGGTTTGTGGCTGGTCTGCCAGTTCCCAGTTATACTCCTGGAGCAGCTCATTTGGGTAATGGAAATCAATAACTTTTGTTGATCTATCAAAACTTTTCACCACATACTGAAGTAAAATGTCCACAACGTCTTGTAGGAAAGACATAGTTGTTATTTCTCCATCACACGCTGGCAAAAGATCTGGGAAAGGAGAAATTAAAAGTTAACTTCGTTTTACAACCTTATACACAGATTTTGGACAAGGGCTTCTCCAGTTTATGTTTAGGAAATATTTTAATAATGTTGAATACAGATGGACTTTGTTTACATTTAATAAGTCAATTGGCAAGACTATTTTAAGGAGTGTTCTGAGAGATGATATCTAGGTTTTAATCTCATATCTAGAATAGCTATTTTTCCACACAGTATGTTTCAGACCAATTTTTTAGACAATGGGAACGAGGAACAAGAAAAAAAAAGGGAAAACGAATCTCAGGAAAAATAAGTAATGGGAAACAAACGCTACAAGAAGCCCTCTAAAACCTGCCATCTGCCTTGCAAAAACACAACTCCACTGAGACTCCGATGCAAGTAACTTGTTGATAATTTAAAGCCTTTTTCTGAGGCGATGCTGCACAGGGTCTCGGCGCGCATGCCGACGTCTTTTGTTTAAGTGCAATGGCTCAGGCGGAGCCGAGCTGTGGCAGAACCCCACAATTCGGGTATCACGAGAATGCTGGGGCTCAGCGGGAGCAGCGCGGGGTCTGCAGCCGCCCTCCCTCCCCTCCTCCCTCCCTGCTCGGCGGGGCCTCTAGCGCCGGTCTGTCCCGCTCCACCGTGCGAACGCGAACGTTCCTGGCCAGTGGGTTTCCGCTGGGAGCGGGCGTCTGTGTACTAGCGGGGACGCTACCTCTAAGGTCAGGAAAGATGAAACGCAAAAATACTTCGAATTAAAACAAACTGCCAAGAGAGGGCTCTTTCTGCCTTCTCCCCTCAAACCTTAATTACAGGGGACTTCAACAAGAAGGTCGCTGCTGTCAGTACTTCGTAGAACGAGCAATCTCCAGGCTCCAGCGCGACAGGATTTTATTGCCCTTTTCTTTTTTTTCCCCGGGATCTTTTGCTTTTTGGCTTATATTTCGGCGGGTTTGGGAACTGCCCAGCTCCCGCGGAGGTGCAGGAAAGGGCAGGGCCGGGGGAGCGGGGCTCCCCGGACCAGCCGCCGCCGCGCACCGTCGGACTCCCCCAGACCTCCGCGCACGGCGAAAGAAGGCAATTTCCCTACCGAACCGCTGTTTTAATTTGTTAGTTTTAGAGAAGCAGCGTGGCCCGGGAGCGCTGTTACCTGTTGAGTGCAGAAAGGCGTAATTCACCTCCGCTTTCTGGCAGCCGCAGGGCTTTTTGTCGCAGGTACAGGCCGGCCGCGTCTCCGCTGCCCCCGGGGCTGCCTTGGCTCCGGTTTCCACAGGCTTCTCGGCATCTCCGTAGAGCAGGGCTTGACAGCGACACGGACACACGGCCTCAGCCCTGCGGCCTCACCCCCACCCAGTTCCCCCCTCCCCGCCCCGGGTCAGGGCCCGCGGGGACTCCGCGGGCGCGCAGCCGGGGTTCTGCCGCGGGCTGCCGGGGCCTCTTTCCCCTTACCGCAGAGTTTGTTTCCGATCCCTCCCGTGAACTTCTGGGCGACCTGACACCAGGCTCTGGCTGCAAGAGAAAATGGAGCACAGGGTCCGTGGGGACGGGCGCGGGCCGGGGGCACCTCGCTCGACACCCGGCGCTGCTCCCCAAAAACCCCCTTTCCCGCCGAGCCGCTCCGAGATCGGCTAGAATCGCTGCTGATCCCTGCCGCTCCGTCCCGCCGGTCCAGCTGACACAAAAGGGTTTCCAGTCACGGGGCAGCGCTGCCGCGGCGGCTCCGCGGCTCCGTCGGGCAGGTGCCTCACGGCTGCTCGGCGCTCCCCTACCTGTGCCGGGGCTCTCTGAGGCGGCGGATCCCTCCTCGGCCCCGAAGGGCCAGAAGCCGGAGCCGGGGCTGGCCATGGCGAAGGCGAACCGGCGGGGCGAGCGCGGAGCGGAGAACTGCAGCCCCGGCGGCCGGAGCGACTGTGCGTGAGCGCGGCGGGCGGGTGGGTAAGTGCGCGCGTCTGCGCCGGGCGGCGGCAGGAGGGGCGGGGGCGCCCCGGGCACGCGTGGGTGGGAGCGTCTCCCGTGGGCGCCCCCGGGGCGCGGTTCGCCGCGCTGCTGCCGCACGCTGCCCCCTGACCACGACGGGGCGGACAGCGCCGCGAAGGGTTCCCCGCACCCTGCGCCTAGGGGGACGCTCGGGGCAGAGCTGAGCCATGGGGGCACCGTGATGTGTGACTGCAGCTGCCACTGCTGGGGTAGAGGGGAGCGAGGTGTCCTGTGCCGCCTCCAACACAACGGCGGTCCTGTAGTCCCTGCGGCCGCAGCCTGGCGGGGTGGGAGTGGGGAGCCGAGACCCCCTCGGTGCCGCCGAGGTCTGAGTGTAGGGGAAAGGTAATTTTCTGACCCTTGGCGCGGTAGACAGCGACGGTCCAGCCCGGTGCCCCGAGGGGAGGGCTGGGACACGGGTCACTGGGGCTGCGAGGAAACCGCCGCAATCCTGTGAGCTACAAAGCACCGAGAAATGTCACTTTCACTCCCAGCCCTTCACTCCCTGCAGTGGGGCACCCCTGTAGCTTCGAGCAGCGGACTCCTGGGCAGCAGCGCCGAGGTGGGGGAGTCCAGGGGCGGGGAAGGAACAGCCCCCCCGAGTCCCTGCCGCCCCCCGGCCTCGTCGGGCCTGGCCGCTGCGGCGAAGGCGCAGGTGAAGCGGCCTGTGCGGGGCTGGGGCGGGGGAGACTCCGTTCCCCGCTCTTGCCCCTGAGCTGGACAGAGGGGTCCCTGCTGCGCTATCGCGGAGGTGGCGGGAGGAGGCCAGCTCGATGCCATGGTGCCTGGGGAGGTCCCTGGGCCCCTCGCCTGTCGGCCGGGCATTGATCCCGGCGTCCCAGGGCCTTCCCGCAAATCCCGGGGATGTGGAGCCCGGCGGAGCTCGGTCTCGGAAGCGAGACTGGAAGAGAAGGAAAACCGCTCTCTTTCCCTCCCCGACATCGTTTCTGAGGGCAACCAAACCTCCTCTTCTGCCCAGACAGTTCCCCGTTCCATGCGATCCCAGAGCCCTTCCTTGCCGTGACTGCCCCTCCTGCGGCACAGGAGGGCTTTTAAACCCTAACCCTTGAAGGAAGGCAGGCCAGGATTTGGCCCTGCCGGGAGCCCTTGTGAGGCAGCCCCCCGGGTCCTCACAGGCGAGCCCGGGGGCTCCCAGGCTGTGGTCAGCCAAGGGCATCTCTCTTAGCACGCACTCACATGGCTGTCCCCCTGTGAAAGCTCACTGAAATGTTTTGATGCTTTAAACCAGCGTCCTGATGGGAAGGTAAAATAAAACCAATCTAGGCATCTCTGTGTGAAGTTACAGGTATATTCCAGTTTCCGAATCACATCAGCTTTAAGGTAAAATAGAGGGCAACTCTGGCTTTCCATGGCAAGAGGCTGCTGTGAGGTCTTCCCGCCTTGGTTTGCTTATGTCCCAGTCCACGGTGTCTCGTCAGCTCGGGGTGTAATTCAGACACAGCCAACCGTGTCACTGCTTTGTGCATTTTTTATTTACTGTACCATTTTACTAATACATGAGAAAGCGACTTTAAACAGATTTAAACAGTCTGTCACAAATTTTACATTGCAGCAATTTTTAATCCAGCACCTAGCCTTATAACTAGTTAGAGATGAGGAAGCAATGTTTACCTGTCTCTGGGGAAAGAAAGGGCCAAGTGTGTGCGTGGAACAGACAAAGCCCAGCCCCTGTGGCTGGCTGCTGCTGCAAATTGTGGGATTTAGGAGAGCTGAGTTAGGGAGCAGGATCAGGCTTGTATCCTGGCATCCTGAAATTTGCTGTCACTTGCTTTGCAGCTGGGAACATGCAATTATGAATCCTGAAAGGAAGCACAGCAATTATCTGTGTGGTTTCTGTGAAACAAGGTCTTTTGAATAAGGAATCAGGGGGAAAATTTGAACATGGTGGCTATTGCTTTTATTTCCACTTAATTTCTAGCGGAACTGATTAAGAATGATCATTAAATTTTGGCAGCAATCAACCAGAGAGTGTATTTCTATTCCTTCTATTCCTCTCTTGGCACCCCAGAGATTAAGATTTGTAAAAATCTAATGCAAAGGAGAACAAAGCAAACACGATTTAAAAGTTCATCACTTAGTCACAAAGCTCAGAGGCAGAGGAGAGGGCGGGATATACTCCCCATAAATGGACATTGCCAACATAAAGATTATACACACAATATTGACCTTTAAAACTGACTACTATCTTTACAGTGAAGTCAATAATGAAATAAACTGCCATAAGATGCTATCCAATTAATCATTTTATTTATTTTCATTAAAGGGACGCTTGCCACAAACAGTTCAACCCAAAACTCAGGCATTGTGAACCTAAAATTAGCAGGAATTTCCCTATTGTGTTCTTGTAATTTCCCCCCGCTTTGTAAAACAATTTATTAGAAACAATAACTAAGGTTTTTTGAAGGTGCATGTGGGAATTTGAAAGCTTAACTAGGGAACTATAAACTAAATGATCTATTTTAATTGGATGAGGCTGATGAAATGCCAAAAAAACCTATGCATTGAGGAAAGTAAATTAGATTTAAGCTCCTTAATGTCTAATAATTTTAAGATGTCGTAGTCATATCCAAAAGAAAGACGATTTTTATATTAGCTTTTTTTTAAAGGATATGATGCGACTGACAGTGTCCCTTTGCAATGGTGTGGGCCTGTAAACCACAGTAATTCGCATTCACATGAACACACATGTTGTAAACTTGAAACATTGGAGATTTAAAAAAAGAAAAAAACGGAAGCACATGGTATAAAATGATAAAAACAGATTATGCTAATAAAAGCCAAATGGCAGCAGGAACAGCAGCAGCAGCTAGAACTGCTGGATAAGGCGCCGGCGCTGTGAAGTCTTCCGCAGCAGTCGTCTGTAGTCATAGGGATTATCTTCGGTTTTACTCTCTTCCAGGGGCCTTTCTGCGACCCTCAACCTAGGGATTCAGCACAGAAGTGGTTTAGGAATTGAAGTCAAAACATTTACCTTGGCAAACACTCCTAATCGACTGCTTCACCTCGTCCCTCAGAAGTGGGAAATAAAGGAGAATGAAAAAAACCCAACTGACTTTGCTAGGCCTCTTCCTGCCCTGCATAAAGCAGGCACCTCAGAACAAACACATTATAGACAAAAGCAGATGAACACAGAAGAACAACATGTTCTTCTGCAAAAGGGACATAATAAAAGGACATAAAACCCTTGAGAACACAGGGGTGCTTTGCAGTAGCATTTGCCTGATGGTTATTGAACTAGATTTTCAGTCAATGCAAATTTGTTTGCTCTGTTTCTAACCTGCCTGTGGAGCACAATGTAAATGTCCATCTCATCTTATTTATTTGTTTTTTCAGATGGCAAGATGCATTTTGGAAGCCGCCTCTGACAGGCTGGAATGGTGACCTGGCACCAGGTGTTACCATGGAGCAAGATTAAAAATAGAACTCAATTATTTTGCAAGTGTATTACTTTGAAATAATTACAAACATTTCTAGTGTTCTACATTAGAGGCGTACCCCACCAGTGGTCCTACAACAGCATCGGAGGTAAGCTGCCAAATGAAAAATACTCAGTACTTCACTTCTGTAGTCTGAAAAGATTGTGTAATCTTTAGGTATAGGTAACCCCATTTGAGAGATGCTGAAGGGCAGAAGTATTTATTAATTGCATTCATCTGCTCTCAGAGATAACAGGGTAAATTTAGAAGTTACACAGATATTTTCACTATGGGTAATTAGGATGCCGCCAGAGCAGCACATGGTAAAAGGTAAGAAATTCCTTTTAGTAAGCTCAGTGGCAAAATTCTCATTCATCTAAACCGAACCCTAAGGTAACACATTTGATGTATTTAAGCACCTTAAAAATGGAACACTTTCCAAGGGATGTAAGTTATATGGTAACTCCCTGATATTATTATTTGTAATTCCATGCCTTCATAACACCTTCCTAAAACTAGTTTAGATCCTATCTGAAAAAATCCACACCCCCCCCCACCCAAAAAACAAACCAAAAAAGGAAGTGGCACAACATCTTCTATGTTTTCTCTATTACTATTGACACATTTTCAAATTCATTGATCATCCCAGGTTTACTGTTTCCCTTAAGCTTTTGACCTTTCTAGTTCCCAATTTTTTCTTACATATCTGAAGACACAAGAAGATATGAATATATCAAGATGTATAAATATGTGTTTGCATGTGCAATGTGTGTGGGTACATTGGCCAGAGTGAGAATATGAATTCCCTTAGCCCAGCAGAGGTCACCCTCTATGATGTCTATGTGGGAAGACAGGAGGTGGAGTAAACTCTCCCTTTAAGGTTCCCCTCCTGGCTGTCCACCTTGGTGGGGCTTACCATAGGCTAGGAACATGAGTGCTACTACAGAACAGTAGGGAAAGGAGGTAGTCAAGCTGGTGTCTTATCTACAGAAAGCAGGCAGAAAGTTGGCATGCATCCACTCTATTTCAAACCTAGATCAGAAATACAATTTTTAGGTTCTCCTTCAGTTTAATCTGATTTTAGAACAGATATACAGCAGGATGTCTGGCCATCTCATCTGGCTCTTGGGAAGCCGAAAACTAGCAGGTAGGCTGAACACCAATCATACCACCATTTGTCCTTGCTGCATAAAGATGGGAAATTTTCAGCTACACGTTTTACAAGTTAATTTGGCAAGACTGTGTGAATAAGAACATAGGTTTGAAAGCCTATCTTTCTTTTTGTGAATCTTTTGAATATCTCAACAAGGTTATACAACACTTATTTTTTCCTACTATTATTTTGTCTGAATTACCTTTCAGCAGCTCTTAATATTGAAGTCTTACGCTCAGCTGGGTGTCTCTTCTTTCTTGTGGTAGAACTGCTGTCCTTTGAGGTGGAATCAGCAGATGAAATTTCTTGGTAGTAGATATCTAAATCTAGCACTTTGCTCAGACTGTCAATAAATAAGTACACTAGGTTAACAGTTAAACTTTTGAATGTTACATTCAACATTCAAAAACAAGGCAACCAAATATCATTAGTTGTGTTTATCCACTGAGGTTCTAAGGAAAACCATATGTAAGAGCCATAAATGAGTCTCTGAAATGTGACTGCTGTATGATGCAGATAGATACTGAGAATTTTGAAATACTAAATACTTCTTCTATATGTTTATAAAGTAGACATGTATGACTGAAATAGTTTGGATTTGCCATTATAATCAGTGGAGAGGCATTTTTAGGATATAATTCATCTGACCTATTTTAGATATCTCTTTGAGGAAGAGATGAATTATATTGCTGAAAATGACCATTTTTGTCTCTCAGTATAAGAAGAGAGTCTACAGCAACTAGTTCAGATATCAGTGTCAATAATGCAGATGTCTCTTATTTTGTTAGATGAATGCTATCCAAGGTATCATATGCACAGAAAAAAACAATCTCAACATTCAGCTTAGAATGACCAGGGAAAAAATACTCTCCTAAAAGCAACTTGAAAAAAGAAGTTCAGAATTCAATTCTCACATTGGTAGCAACCAGAAATAACTCATTGTTTTCAGTTGCTATGTTCTACTAATACAGAGTCAGCACATGAAAGAAGATGCAGTCATGGAATTGGTTAACTAGATTTAAGATGAGTAAAACCTAACCAATGTCAAGGGAAAGAAAACACTAGATTTGGATTTTTAATTTATTTTTTTTTATTTTGGCTAAACAGAAGACAATAATAGGTGTGATTTTTTGTTTGTTTTTTTTTTTTTCAGGATGCAACTGGCATCAGAAAAAGAGCTTTAACAGACCAGACATGGGGGACATGGATATTAAGTGGATCCCTTAAGCAGTGGCATAATCAAGTGCAATTTAAACTGTGACTGAATGAAGCTGGATGCTCTGACCACATATTGTGTGCATGTAATGCCATTTAACTTCCTTTAAGATATGCATTTTAGATACAGAGTTTGTATTCTGCAACTTCAGCCGAGGATAGTGCCAAGAGCTCATTTGTCTTGCATGTGTGACCTGGCTACCATAGCAGGCATACTGTGGTACCACAGCAGTGTCAGTGGGGAGCAGCAGCAAAGTACAGAAACACTAATAAAATAAAGCTATGATGTATGTCAAAAGCTGTGAACCATGTCTACAGCACACATAAGGATCTAAGATACAGAAAGGCAGAATGTATCTATTGCTTGCTTTATTTCTGCAGAGATCTATCAAAATGGGTTAGTTGCACTGTAAAGGCTTCTAGTTGAAATTTCAAGGACTATTCTTCTTTACCAGTTATTAATAATTATTGTTTCATTTTTTTATGATCTATTTCCAGTCATATATTTTTAGGTGAGAATTTAAAGAGTCTTTGGTTTTTTCTAACAAAAAAGAACTCGTTGCTCATTTGCTTTGACTGGAATTTTAAGCACCTTCAATTATTCTCTGTGTCAGAACTATCTTTGATGTGGACCTTATCTTAACTTATTATTATGCTTGTGTTGCCATGGTAAAGGGCCATGCTGTGGTAAAAACTGAACGACTGAATTGTATAATGGGTTTTTGTTGCTGAAAATTGCCTATTTTAACTTTATATATGATGTCCTTCCTGTGAATCACCAAATTACCACGCTTTTTTTTTTCATGCTTTATTCTCCTGGTTGAAGTACAGCGAAGAACCGTTCTAGAGTACTAAAACGACAACAGTGAGATAATGAAAAAAATTACCTTTCTTTTCTTGGTTTCCGTTTTTCGTCTTGTATGGATTTCTAAGAAAATACAAAATCATTTAAAAAATACTAAAAGAAAAGTTTATGCAAAGATATAATTCATCAGCATGTTAGGCAGGAGGGTGTTGTACATCAGAAGAAAAAAGGATATCTAAAACTTTCAAGTATCTATAGTTGTTTTAATGACTGTTTTAACGACAACACTGTCTCACTGACAGTGATCAGCGATCAGTGTCTCACTGACAGTGATCAGCGATCAGTGTCTCACTGTGATGCCATGAGAATTTCCGTGTATACAGGCAACTCAGTGGAAGCAGGCATAATCCTATTCTCATTAATGTCCATGCAGTCTTGTCACTTCTTGTGACACGTCAGGTTTTAGTAAAATAAAATGGACACGGGCCCCATTTAAAAAGCAGTATACTAGGTGGAAAGAGTGCCTTTTAGGATATAAGACATCTCAAAATGCAGAGAAGATTCATAGGGAATGTGAGTAGTTTCTTGTCTCTAATAGATTTCTGTCCCTACAGCAAAAACAATGCAATATTGCAGCATTTAATGCATCACTCTTCAAAAGCAGTATTTTTAAGTGCAGATGGTCTTAATTTTGATTTTGTGCTTCTTGCAAATGAGTGAAAACTCATTAGGATTAGTAACTATAAAGTCACTGAGAATCAGAAAACCTGATGGAATTCAGAATGCAGGCAAATTGACAAGACATATAATTTCAAAATGATAGGCTGATTTAAATATACTACAAAATAAACTTCTAGTGCCTTGTATGAACGATATTGTCAGACTTCATTTGTACCTGTGTATCCCTTTAGCTCATTTAATATGCAAGGAAATGAGTGAGAATGGAAGGTGTCAAATTAATATCTGTGACATGATGTGAGACAAATTCTGTTTTTCACAGAAGATAGAGAAAAAATGTCAAAAAATGCACTCATATTGTGTGCTTTCACTTTTATGTGATCTGGACCTGATAATCATCTGGGAATACCTGCAGGTCACAGTGAATTTAATAAGGTAAAAAATAGCTGGGAAAGCTGACTACCCTCAAGGACCTCAGGTTACTGCTCAATGACTTACCCAAGGTCTACTGATTAAAGAACTAGTCAGCCCCCTTTCTAAGCTTCAGTGTATAGACATTTACACTGAACCTTTCCCTTACCAGTGAACTTATGGTCAAGAAGACAGTATTCTCTTTTTCACACCTTCTTGAAAAATATGACTAATTATAGGTAATACTCACTAATACCTTGAAAAATTGCTGCTAAAAATTAGTTTAAAAATTCCCTAGTACTACTGCAGTTTTTGTTCGCACTGATGTGATGGCTGTTTTCTGATATGGAGCTGGCTGTGTAACAAATCACCTTTCAGAAAACACTATATTCCTGACTGTATAGTATTGGTTTTCTAAATATGTATTTACTTCAGAATTCCCCTTCTTCTCAGAAATTTCCTAATACAGAATTCAGCGTCACGCCTTTCATTTCAGTCCTTTATGTCACCAGCCTTGCTTTCACAAAACAAATCTTATTCTTAAGAATATAATTTCTTTTCAGAATATCACTGTTTCAAAGCTGTGCTATTTCAAAGCTCCCATAATAAAACATAGTTGTATTTGACCTTTTTGGTATGCTAAGCACAACTATCCCTAAAGGCCCTGGTGACACCTTCTGCTGAAAGGAGAAGCAATTGCTACGGTTAGTTTATTAGCTGCGCTCTCACCGGCTGTTAAAATAGGTCACTAAGATACAGGCACCTCGAGCAAATCAGTTTAATTGCTTTTTTGTTGGAACTGCTTTCTGAGCTGCTTTTACATTTTCTCCCCTGCTTATTTTCTTGCCTTTTTTTCTGTATTTAAGGGCACCAAAGTCAAGAGTGGAAAGCAGCACTTGGTATCTGAACTTGGACCAAAGGCTATATATAGAGACACTCAAATCCATTAGTCTCCTGAGCTGTTAGTGTTTGCCAATTCCTTCATAATCACAATCTGACACATTTGTAAAGGAAGTTACAGTGTGCATACTAATACAGCCTGTTTTAATATTTCCTCTCTTTGCAAGATCAAGCACTAATTTAGACGCTCAAAATAGCTCTCCAAACAAACCTCTTTCTCTCCCATGACTTACAAAGAAACTACGGAGACCGGGCACTTAATTTGCGTATTGAAAGTGCAAACGCTGCTTATCCATATAATGGATGTACGTACATTTAAGTATGCACAAAAAAATTGGTCTGAGGTCCTCAGTCAGGGTAAGTGAAACTCAGTTTCAAATCTAGTTTGAAACGTGAAGTTTGTGGCCTGCCTTCTTTCAGTAGGACACAACTTTAATGCTGCATTAGAAAGGAATATAGGGAATTGGGAGATTAGAAAGGAAGTTTAGGTGGGAATTATCTGGCAGTTTTAGCCCACAAAAGCTTGCGAAACTCACATGTATTAGAGTGTAGTAGGTGGAGTCTTCTGGATTATTTAATGTCTTGGGCTTCCGCGGCCTCCTTGGGGGTCTCTTCATTGGGCGAGAGTCTTCTACTTTGGCTGCAACTGTAAAAAAGCAGAAGATTGCAATGCTTATTTCTTCACAGAATGGGAGGCTTTTATGAAAAAGGGGGAATTTCACTGGAGAGAAAAAAAAAATCCATATAGCCACTTTTACTGCTTGCAGTAATTCAAGAAAGCAACTGTTTCAGGCATTTCCTTTGCTAGCCTGGAAATAAGAATGCTTTTATCCATTTGAGTCCTGACTACCCACAGGGACACATACCATGTAACAAATGTCAGGCTGAGGCAGCCCAGTGGTCTACCTGGCACAGGCTTCTCCTTCTGAAAAGGGCTGATGCTCCACATTGAGAAAAGGGCTTTGATGGGTAATGACTACTGGAAAGCTACCATCTTGTAGCCGGATCTGAGTGGTGTGGATGCTATTTTTTTCAGGCCCAAGTTGATCACTAAGGTGCTGATTGAGAGCAGTAGCGTCAGACCTCTGTTGCAGAGGTTGGCCCTTTACATTATCATAACGTAGATTTTACTCAAGGTCTCCTGCTGAGGCTGTTCCTTTCAAGCCCTATCATGTACCACTGGGAAACACAGCGCGACCATGTCCATTGCGTCCAGTATAATCTAGTTTAGTGTACTCAACTTCTGGACTTTATATCTACAAAAACTTTCTGTAAACATGCAAAAAAATGCTTTCATTCTAATGGAAACAAAATTAAGATTTTTAACACAAAATAGAACTGCTGTTCTCTGCAGTCTCCAAACTCAGAGTTGGACACTGACTTGTGGATTCCATTGGTTGGCACAGGAGGAACCAGAAAAATCTCCTGGATGTTTGCTTGTTTAAAATTTATATGCGGTTTTGGGAGTGCTAAGATGTAGGACTGATACGGATTCATAGTTGTCACAGAGCCAACAGAGAGTGCAGGGTTCCTGCAGAACTGACTCTGGGGGGCTGAGACCACAGAACTGACTCTGGGGGGCTGAGGGACCACAAATGTACAGCATGGTGAGCATGATCACCTTACATTCGGCTTCAGCTATAGGAAAAGTTAATAGGAGGCTATAGCAATTCCTTCATGATGAAGGAGGTTGCATGGCAGCAGAACACTGATGCCAGAGGTGGATCATTGGGACACATACAGGGAGATGAATGAAGTCACAGCACAAGGTTTAGGCACAGTGAACTGTGTGTCCAGGTATATTGCATTATCCAGTGACATTTAATATTGTCTTTGTCCCATCACAGAAATATTCAGGGGACAGTCCATGAGAGAAAACATCTCCTTACTTAGAAATGAACATAGTGTGAGGGTGGAATGAGGATCTAGCTCCCAATGAATTACTGAATTGTGTTTTGCTGATCTAATCCTCCTTCACATGAAGCAACTTTTACTCTCTAACCCAGATGTGCTAAATACATGTGATTGAGTCTAGGAAGGAGGAATGTATTTTATTCTCTAATGACCATCAGAAATCCCTTTTACATGATAAAAATTAAAACTCTTGCATGTACATCAGGCATCTTTTTAATTAAGGAGGTAGCACAATCATTTAAAATGAGAAATGATCAGTGATACATCAGTGTTGACTCCTGCAAAATTAGCTGTGTAAGTTTTTTGTTCTGTGTGATAAACAAAGGCTTGTAAAGGTCACAGATATACGGGGGAGCCAGAATGAATAATGTTGATTTAAACTGTAGTTGGATAATGATTACATTTATTGTTTTAGTTTCTTATCAGAAATGCAGACTGCTTCTCATGTAATGAAGGAACAAGTATCCTTTAACATTTTGCACTTCAGAAAACAACAGTGTTTTTCTAAGCCAGGGTACAGATAATTCATGTTAAACAGTGAAATTTAGATGCAATAAATTCACTTCACTAACCTGCGTTAAATATAAATTACATTCTTTGATTTGAATAGGTACAGCAACCCTGACTGTGCTCTTACGTGGGTTGTTGTTACCTTGCTGCATTTCAAATGGCCCACGTGGAGTTACGTGAGTTTCCATTTGTGAGAGAGTAGAGGCACATCTTCCCTATTTTATTTTTAAACACAACAGGAGCCTAAACTGGAAACAATATCTTAAAAAAAAGAAACAATCAAACTTAAATTTCAGTGTAGTTGAATAGAAACACCCAACCCATTGTCTATAGGATGTTTTCAAGAATTGTGTCAAAGATCATGGCTACATGAAAACCTGGAAAAAGAAAATGAAGCCAAACTGGAGGCTTTAGGAAAATCCCAAGGAAAAGGCTCTCACGACACCTGAAGATTTTTTATTGTTCTCTAAGAATGCATCACTATGTATGCTGTTACATTCTTTAATTCATCACTGTCAAACACATAAAGCATCATCATATTCTAGATTGCAATTATTCCAACTGAAATTACTTGTATACTCCTTCCGTGTGTGCTCTGCAAAGAAGACTCCTATTACACTGAAACCCCAGCATTTTGACAATGCTGAAGGTTTCAGTAAAAAATTGCTTTTCATCTCTGCATACGTGTTGTACATATGTATGAGCTATGCAAAAACTGAACAGAAATACTATGTTGGGTATGACCTACATCGTTTCTTTTTAGAATCACACACAGGGCTGAAAATGCAATTTTGAGTTTTGTCTCCAAATTACAGAGTAAGTAAGTAAAGAAATAGTTTGATGGGTTTAGCTTGTTTTGCTTCACCAGAAAGTGAACTTGTGAGTTCCTTCTGGACTTAGATTTGTGCGTTCACTGCTACTGAAATAAGCTGATGTGGTAGTTGGTTGTACTGAATAACTCACTGCACAAAGCAAAACCTGGTTTTTATTAGCTGCCAATAATTCCAGAAATCATTTACTTAGTAGAATTAAAGGTGGGATGGAAATTAAATACCCAAGCCTGATACATGGTGAGTTTGATGCACTTGTTTTTCAGATAGCTTATACTTTCCTGCATTAGGTGATGAAGCAGAAAGGAGGGGTAAAATAATTCATTTATTACTAGGCCAATTATGTTGCTTCTAGAATCAACAACAAATAAAAGGTTTTTATCGAAGCCCACTCTCTCCATAGTAAAATACCTGATATCTTGCTTTTCTTTAAGACTTCAAGTATCTCCAGCTAGATCTGGCCGTGTGCTTTATATGTAAAAGGAAAATTGAGGCTTTCTATCTAACAAACATTTAAATACATCCGTTACAACATTGATAAGGAAACTATTCATAACAGGAGCAGTCAAAGCACTTTGGAAATATCAGGTTGGCACTGTCATTCCTATTTTACTAGCAGGGTAAACAAGATGCATGAAGCAAGACACACTAAGACTCGCTTAGGGTTTATGTCCCAGTTAGTCATTGACACAGCTAAGGGCTGGACCAAAGGACTGTGCTGAGACTCCTGTCTCTGCAGCCAGCCCATGCCCTGTGATTATATCTACCTGAACAGGTGCTTGCAGTTCCACAATACATGCCTTGGAAGCAATGCATAGGGAAAACTTACCCCCCCCCCCCCCCCCATTTGATGCTACACAGACATTCCTTTTTAAAGGTTTTACCAAGAGGAAAACAGGTCAAACAAGTTGAAAGGAAGGATTTTCTTCAAATTGCCCAAATGCATACAGTCAGTCAAAAGAAAGAGACTTTACTCTTGTGACCTGGATGCTTTGATTTTGAACATCAAGATCGAATGTTAGCTGTGCTGTAACCCATGCCCAGGAAGTCAAATCTCTCTCTTGCCCAAACCTGATGCAGTCTGTCAAAACATACATTTGATCAAGTGATGATGGAAAGTTTAATAAAAGTTAAGGTCATTCTCCATCAGAATGAATGAAATCCAGAGTTAAGGGTCAGTGAAGGCATGCGAACAGTGTGGCTGCCAGGTAACATTAAAGAAAGTTTAGCAAATGTAAGAAAAATTCCTTATTCCTATCAGTATCTCAGCTAGCTCATTTAACACTACCTCAAAGGTTCCCATTTAAGTTGCATGCATACTCTTAATTCTATGGTGTTTAGTTACAAGGTATTACTACTTTCATACTCAGCCCTCACTGAAAGCTCCAGATACACTGAAACAATAAGAAAATTTAATTTAGGACCAGCTAATTTAATGTATGTGTATCCGGAACACCACTACAAACTATGGGAACTGTGGAGAGCTGCATGTGCTTGAAACATTCAAGTATGAGCAAGAAATGCTTGAATAAAGATGAGTCAGTATCAACAGCCCTTTAGGTTGAACTGCGTCTGCACATTCTGACATACAATGATAAGCTTGGAAGACAACAATCTCAAGGAATCAACATCCACAGATGCTAATGTTAATTAACTTATGTCTTTCAGCAGATCTTATACTAAAGACTGAAGAAATAGTGTGGTTACAGCTGTGATAAGCATCTAAGTGTTGAAAGGTCTCTATTTATTACGCCACCTGGAGAAACAGATAAACCTGTCTTTGGGTCATTTAAGTGAAACGTTACATGTTTGATTCAGCGCTGTTCCACATCTTATGGGACAGAAGTACAAAGACAAGCTCAGAATAAAGCAGGAAGAAAACGAGTAAGAGCAGTAATTTCATGGGTTTTGTAGAGGAGCTTGGAGAAAATCAGAAAATGCAAATACAGTAACTGGAATTCCAGGACTTGACAACAAGAAATTAATAGGTATTACTGCTTACAACATTTATGTGCACACCTTTTTACTGTCCTAATTAGAAGCAGCGTGAGGATATAATTACGTTTCAGATTTGCATATAGAAAAACACTGCTTTTTAGCATTCTGGTTAGCAGTTTTTAGGTATTGTTTATTCATAGGATGTTTACCACTGCCAAATTCAGAAATTACAGTTGATGGTGCAAGTTCTAAGCAATCTGGAAAAAAACAAGGGATTATTCTGGCACAGACCTAGAACTAGGAACTGCAAGAGACCAAGAACTTCACAATTGCAAACACCTAAGTCCTGCCACACCCACTGAGGGAAGTAGTTTTCATCTCTGGCTGACACTAAATCATTTCTGAGAGTCTGGTAACCTGGGATTATTGCTGTATCAGAGAGGATGTTTATGGAAAATGGCTGTATTCCACTTCCGTGATTTTCCCAATCTTATGCTCTGCCATGCATCTGGCCAACTCCCAAAACAGATTTTGTATGTCCTGGCTGCATAGTACTCAAAGGACCACTCCAATAGCTGAGAACAGCCAGACAGCAGAAGTGCTTGACTACCCTGCTTTTGTTCAGTCCTACGCCTTAGTGTTCCCTTGCAAAGAAGAAAGACCGGCCTGTGAAAACTGCTGTGCTCTCCCAGTGCTACACAGGCTCCCTTTTCCTTGCAAAGGCTGCCCATGAAACCCCTATAAATAGTGCTGTGGCAGACTACAGCAGGGGGAATCCTGGATTAAAATCCTGCCTGTCTCACTGCTTTGTGTAACTGAAAAGGTCCTCAGCTGCAGCAGAGCTCCCTGTACCACGTGAATTTCATTCTAAATATAGAAAATTATCTTCCTGAGATTTTGTACTTGAACTCTCATTTAATACTTAGAAGGATGGGCACCATTACTCATCTGGAGAAAAAAAAAAGAAAAAAAATTGCTCCCATAATGATCAAATTCCCCTCACTTCAGGCTTTGACCTAAAAAAACTTGCCGTGGCCATTTGCGCATCTATTCTGACACCACAGCAACCCAAGGCTCACTAGCAGTCCAAAGGTGCAGCCCTGGGATGGAGCCATTATGTTAAGCTGAAAGCATTTAGCAAGCAAACATAACCTACTCAGAAATTTGAGCCACAGGGAATATTGTTTATTCCCTGGAACTGTGTGCAGCTTGCTTTATGCATTTTTAGAAATACAAATAAATTCATTTAAGAATAACTTAACCTTGTAGATTTAAGATTCATTTAATCTTTTTGCTCATTTCTTCTTTAAACTGCGGGCTTTGCATTTTTATTAAAATAAGCAGTTTTGAAAATCTGAACATTTGTTACAGTGTGGCATCCAGCTGTCCCACAGCTCCTCCCCTTCTGTGGGTAGCAATGTAATAAATGTTTTATCAAGCTGATCAATGGCCACCTACCCGCAGATGAAGGCAGGCATTCCTACCTGGCATACAGCTATAAAATACAATTCATGTGTTATAGCTGTAAAAAAGACATATAAAACTAGTGAAGCTGAGGAATAAGTGTAAATAAATGCAAAAGACCAAAGTAATTACAAACAGGTAAGTACCACATGATTTATAGAGCAGCTAAAACTTAACAATCCTTGCCTTTATAAAGGTAGGACAGCAAAAGTAGTCCTAGAGGAAAGCCAGCAGTAAAAGCCTATCCTTCTTCTTTAAACGTGTGTGTACAAATTACACTGCTATAATATGGGCAAGAAGACAGGAAGGCTTCTCCCTGCTTAATAGACAGTGGATCACTCACCACATCTACCTGCTTCACTTTAGCATGAGAGTCTGCAGTATATTACCTCAAGTCTTCGTTTTATGCAGTTATCTTACTTCAATATTTGGTCATAGCTAGAAAGGAAACAGTTTTCCTGTCATGTGGATTATGTTCAAAGGTGGAAAGAGAAAGTTCACATTCCATACCAAGAAAGGTCTTTCAGTGGACTTGTTAGTTTTTATAAATATGGCAGTGGGGATGTGAGAAATCACAGCTCAGGTCCCTGCAGCCATTGCTCCATACCCTAGACGAGTGGCTGAGCCTAGCGTACACTGTCAAACCTGCTGTGTTGTAAAGTGAAATGCCACATCACGGGCAGGAAGGCCAGCAGAAGGCAGTGCTTGACTAGAATCCAGCCGTCCTTCCTTTGTGCTTTTTTAGAGTTAAGGTCTGGTAAAAGACACATTTGTTACTTCTGTCACCAGTAGCCACAAAAGTTGTATGAAGTACTTGGGTTGGCAACAGAAAACAGTCCTGTTTACAAATGAAATTCTGCTAACAGGAAGGTGTGAACTTACCTGACTGACAAACATGAGAAGGAAGTCGGCCATTAGCTTGCTTATCTTTGGGCAGCATGACGGGTCTCAGCTGATGTGACAGTATCATTTCATTCAATTTTTGCTGCAATGCTAAGTAGTCTTCAGATAATTTTGATATCTGACAAATATAATGCAGGATTTTACATTATTATATGAATAAGTATACATGTTCCAAGGTAATCAAAAATAAAATAGTGGACTAGAGAACGAATTTAAATGGCATTGCTACACTTACTGCAGTGTAGACTCCTACCACATTTACCTCCCCATCCTCCTTAAAGAGGAAGAAGAAGGAAATGAAGAAAAAGAAAAAGGCTCGTAGAAAACTCCACATTGCCACCCAGTCCTGCAGCTACTTCATATTGGTTCACATATATGAGTAGATGATACCTTGCTGAGGCAAATTAGCTTCTACAGCTGTAGGCATCCCTGCACATGTGTGAGTGACTGACATAGCAATTTTAAGTTTAACTTACAGAGATATTTTGCACATTTACTGATTTAAGGGCCTTGCCTGGAAAACGCACATTTCAACAAAGGCAAAGCTTCTGCATTTAACTTAAATCAGGTTAAAAGTAACAACATTTTTTGCCAGTGCTCTTTGTCTTTTTTTCCTTCCTGGAAAGGGTATTTTCTCTTGCAGTCCAAATTATGCATTTTTATAGAACACTCATTACAAAATCTCATTCTCAGTTTAGAGAGTAAAACCTCGGTGCCACTGAAGCCAGGAAAAGAACCTTGCCATTCTGTCACTGTTTGGAGTATTAAGCTCAACATACGTAGCTTACAAGTTTCTTACCTGTCGTGAAAAGGCTGCCAAATCACAAGCCTCTTTCTCTGAGTCTCCCTTTGGCGTCTTAGGGTCTTCAGCCTCTGTACTAGTGCTTTCCCTATCTTTTGTTGTCTGGGGATTATTATTTTGAACATGGACTGCTTCTGTTGGCTCCTTTACAGTTTTCTCTTGACTTTTGCAAGGTAGTTTCCCTTCTTTTCTGAGTTGTCCCCTTCTTCTGTACCCCCGGTAAGTGCTCTGAATAACCACTGCTGCCTTCTCTTGGTCTTCAGAACTTTGTTTTCCTGCCTCAACTTGCTTCCATGAGCCTCTTAGTGACTCTTTTCTTGTAATTCCTTTGCATCCTCTAGGCGTCACTCCTTCATGTTTCAGGTGGTTTCTTTCCACATCCCTATCAGTCCTGGACCGGACCACAGCAGATTCTTGATTTTGCCCATCTGCACTGAGTTTGTCTTGATTACCTTGCTCTTGCTGGTGGCTATGTTCAGCTGTGATTTTGACAGATCTGTTGGATGACTCTTCCAAAGAGGCCTGCTCTTCACCTTCAACAACATGTTCTACTGCAGGGTTCTGCTTCGCAGAAGGTCCCCCTCCTTCAGTAAAGGTTGTCTGTTGGTCCTGTACATTCCCTGTGACACCAGACCCAGAGCACTCATTGTCACTAATAAAATCAGCTCCATCTTGAGTCTCCTCATTTGCTGCTTCTTCCAGTATAGCATTTTGAGCTGGCTGCAGTTGTGCTTCAAGGAATTCCACAGCAGATAATTCTTCCTCTGCTATTTTTTTCTGCTGTTCCTTTATTTTTTTACAGACCCTGTAGCTTCTATAATAGCTTTGAACAATGACAGCTGCTTCTTCTTCTGTTTTAGCAAGGGTCCTCTTCACTCCAGCTGGACTTTCCTCATTATCTTGAAGTTTTTCATCTTTTTCACTAATGGATGCTGCATTTTCAGTTTGTTTCTTTCTAAGTGATTCCCTGAATGGAACAGAGTTTAGGGCAAAAATTATAGCTGAAGGAGATGAAAGATAGTGACGACTTTACAACTACTTTTGGAGGTGCTTGTGTACTAAATGGCAATTTGATACATTGAAGCATGGGAAAGATATAGTGCATATAGCTGGAATTAAAGGTAGCAAGCTAATTGCTGTCTTTCTGCTTATTACTATTTCGTAAGTGAAAAGAGACATCCCTATTAAACTCTTCACGGAAAATTGCTAGAGGATCAAACTGTCTTTGTTATGATCAATATCACTTCAGTGCCAGGTGAAATACCACCTTATTCCTTCCTTCTGAAAGACTCTGGACTCCTTCACAGCTGTTTTCCACCTCCCTGGACTAGTCTTCACCTACTTAAATGCTGTCACTGAAAAAAATAATGGTGATGAGCAAATGCTGCTAGCTCCATTTCAGGGACTGGTCTTACAACCACACTGCAGAGATATTTGGAATGTGATCCATCTCACCTGACTTCTAGCTGTTTGATCTGAGCAAGACATCTGAATTCCCTCTGTCATCACCTATACTTACCTCAAGCAGTGACTTAAGATGACAAGAACAGTTCCTTGCAGATACCTATTTCTTGCTCCTGTCCAAGTATTATTTATGATGAGCTACTTTCAAAAATATACTAATCTACAGATTACATTAATATTAGAAGTAAGCACAACATCGTTGATCTTTCCTACTAAATATGCTTTTATTCCCTGGGCTTAAAAGTATGAGAATATTTGCTACTGACATTAAAAGTCTCCACATAAAGGTACATTACCTTTGCATGTATACCTAGAATAATCCTAATTTGCTTTACTTTTAGCCTATATAGTTGCTCTTCAGCAGTGCAGTTACTGAAAGGAACACTTCAATGACATAAGACACAGAAAATAAATCTACCTTTTCTTTTTGAAGGTCTTCCTCTCGTTATATCCCCTGTAGTGAGACTGAATTGTAACTGCTGCTTTGTTTCTTGCCTCAGTTAGCTCTTTTCTCTTCTTCCTGAGTAAATATCCTCTGGCAACTGATAAAAATTGTAATACAAAACAAACTTAGGCAACAAACAGTGGGTATCCCAGACATTTCAGAGAGTCAAATGGTAACAGCATTAAACAAAAACCAATAAGGAAATACAGACTGGGGTGGTTATTACAATTACGTTTCATCTGAAATTATTCTGTCCCACAAAACTTTTTGAGATTTCCCATTTTACAAACAAGCTCTTTGTGTTTTATTGGACTAAATTAAACACAGGAAGATGCAGAATGAAGCAGAAGCATAGTGCTATAGAAGTGCATCTGAAACACAGCGCTGCCAGCTTCATATACCTGTTTTGTCTGATTCAGGCAATTGATTTGACTCAGTCTTTCATTTCCTTTGGAAGCATGTGATTATCAGACTTTATAGATCAGCAGGCTCTCTTCTGGCACAGGCTTGGAATTAGCTGAACATTCAGCTGATCAAAAAAAAACTGAAAATTTTATAGCTCAGCAGTTACAGAAATCTCAGCTCGTGCTTCTTTTCCAAAGAGTAATTCAAAATGAAAAAGCTCAACACGAAAGATGTGCTAAGCTCCACAGTAACCAGGTACACCATGGCAAGGGCACTCGCTACTTGAGCTTTGTGGGAGGCACAGGTTCAAGATTCTGGTCTGAACCAGGATGAGGAAGGACTCAAACAGGGGTCTCTCCTGAGACATGAAGGTGCTGACTGCTTGATGCAGTTGCCAGCACGTAGGTATCTAGTGCCAGCTGAAGTGCTCCAGGACAGCCAAGCCATTTTCTGTAGGGAGCTGGCAGAAAGAACAAGACAGACAGGACTTTCTGGAGAGAGAAAGTCTGGCATACCACATGAAATAAAACTAGAGGCCAGACAAGATAACCTAAGGCATCTCAACTGATGCTAGATACCAATATCGGGGCAAATGAGCTGAGCATTTGGTAATTTTGAATAAAATGAATCAAACTCTAGGCTCTGCTGATTTTAGGAGGAGTTTATACACCTAGGTCACTTTCAGACATCTACACTGAAATGTTTTAATGAAAAACTGAATTGCATTCAGAATATTGCTTCAAAAATTCCTGAACTTGCAAAATATTTCCTCATGGGAACTGGCACAGTCTCCACAGTACTGTGATTTGGACAGGTTTGAAATTCCAGGGATTCAGCACAAATCGGCTAATCCCTGGCAAATTAAAAAGAGCATAGTGTTTTCTAAAAATATTTCTGTTGAACTGTAATTCCAAATGCAGTACCAAGGCTATGGGTATAGAGGATTCAGTTGATTTAAATACCCTGAGGAGATGGTAGATATGGGAGCTCTTACTTCAACTCTGCTGAAAGTGTTTTGTATCACAGGAAAAGCCAGGGTCACTTAAGAATGGGAAAGGAGCATAGACAGTCTATTCTAACACATTCATTTAACTTGGCACTCAGTTTTACTTGCTTTAGCATTCCCTACTCATAATTTGGAACAATTTGGGCTCCACTGGGTGCAGTGGTTCAGTGTAATGAGCACTGTACAAAAGCGACATAAAACAGGGCAAAGAAACTCAAATATTTACTGGAAGTAGCACAACTGGTTTTTATACTACAGAATGACGGTGCCTTAGAAAAGTGCTAATTGTAAATCACTTGGAATACTAGCTTCTTGGACTTCTGAGACAGTCCTCATTCCATTTTTATACAAAAGCAACTCAACAGGAGTTATTTTGAAATAAATCAGGTTACATTGTCAATGAACATGCCAACAGAAGTTGTGTTTGGTCTTTTTAGACTTATTCTGGCTCACTTTTGAAGTTTCATGAGAACTATGTGATGAGATAACACCCGCTGAAGCTTTGTTTTCAAACTGGAAGAGGAGTATTGTATTGCTTTAGAAATCAATGGGGTGGGAGAAACAGAAAGCTAACAAAATGGATATTCATTTTGTTCTGCCTTCTCATGCACTGAAAAAAGTTGAAATGAAACTGCACAGAGGACACAGAAGGTGGACAAGAAGCACTGGAGAGATCAACAAACAGAGCAAAGTGGTAAATTCCTACTTTTGCATTTGTTAAATATCCTAGCATAACTGACAGCTTTCAGATGTGCAATTATCTTTGGCACATTACTGGATTTTATTCTGGTTTTAGATTTTCTACACTGATGAAGTTCTACCAACTGCAGTGAAGTGCTCTTCAGCGAATGCTGACATATGCTTAGTGCAATTAACAGATGCATCTGGCAATGATTAAAACCAGCGCTGGTGTCAGTATATACTCATGAAGGCATATCTGAGGTAGTTTAAATCTAGATAGCCTGGATACTGGCAGCACTAGCTTATATTTGGGGTTGCCACCTTTGCAATTACTAAAGTATTGTGCAGATATGTGCCAGCTGATTTTAGATCAGTGCCCTTCTAGATGTATTGCTGCTGATTTCAGAGCATCTCTGCAGGGATCAGGATAGGGAGGGAAAAGAGATGTCGCACAGCATACATCTGATTATTTTATTAAGGTAATTATTGCTGCAGAAGAGAAAGATATTTTGCTACATTGGATTGAGCAATGACAAAAAAGAATCAGAGACATGAGTGAAATTACAGGTTGTAGTCTTCTCAAACATAACTATTACTGGCACATAACACAACATATTTCTAATAGGATAGCATGTATACACAGATTATATGCAGACAGTGTCATATGGAGCTTCAACAATACCAGATGTAATACTTCAAGATATCAGACCAGGAGCGAAAAGGCTTGTTATGGCATTTGACCAGCCCACTTCACAGCTGTGCAAAGTGCCTTTAAGCCACTCTGAGGTACAGGTAACAGAATACACTGACTGGTTTCAACCACTGTATATAAATGTATAATAAATTATACCTCAGAATGCATAAATGAGCACAGTAAATCAGAGTGGCTACGTAATACCAAAGAATCTGAATCAACATATTGTGTATGAAAAGCACATTAAAAGCCAAGAAAGCAAACAATTCTTACTTGCTTGAAGCCTAGTAATATACTCTTCCACTTTTTTATTCTGTTTTGCATTTCTGTATTCTTTACGAGCAACAAAACCCCTGTAAGCTGAAAAGAAATGTCAAAAATTAAATAACCCATTAGGTATACAAAAAGCTGCAAGCATAAAAAAAGTCTGCAACAGACCTCCATTAAAATATTCATAAATATTTTGCAGGCTTTACCTTTCAAAAATAAACGGCAAACAAGAACAAGCAGTAAATCTACATAAAAACTATGTTTACTCACCAAAAAAGTTACGTTGATATTTGAGATGTATTAAAAATTTCAGTTGATGTCTCCATCAACAGTGTAATTGGTCTTATTATCTAGGACAGTTAATATATTTTATTTTCATTGTTATATTACACAACCTCGTCAGAGCATGTCAGAATACTAATAATAACAGTATCATCTGTGCAATCATGTCCTTCCATTGTTAAAATTGCCTTTTAAATGTAACACTGATGAATGTAACTTCAGCAAAAAAGTTTGTTATAACCTGGTTAAAAGAAATTTTTCTTCATAGGAAAGACATCACCAAGTATAAGATATTTTGTCAAATATAGCAGCAGAAAACCAGCAAAATCCACATCCAGCACACACATCCATCTATCAACTGTACACGTGCACTAGCTTTAAGCAAAATGTTAAATGCTTTAAAGTTGTTACCTGACTGTATTTTAATAGCACTCTGTTCCCTTTGCTCCTTTATCTTTTTGTATCTCCTTGAACTCAGCCACCCTCTGACACAAGCTTGAATCAAAATAATCATGTCAACTGTCTCCTTCCGCATTAAATTTAGCTGTTCCACGTGATAGTATTTGAGGAATACCTTAAAGAGTAAGCAGACAAGCAAAAGCTTTAGTTACCTTTCCAGGCCCTTTATTCACTCAATCCATTAGACATCAACAAGAGTTACAAGTTGGTTTCAAATCATGAACAGACTCTTCAGCTGTGTGTGGTACCTAAAGGACCATTCTTGTTAAAGAGAGCATTTTCATTACTTGGGGTATTAGTTTACCTTACTCTCACTTTCAACATCTTTTGTGAGCCCCTGCTTATTCATGCTTTCATGGGAAGGTGTTTTAAAGTCCCATTGCAAACTTCAGCCTGCAGCTATAAATCTGTTTTCAAAACTATGAGGCTGGCAGTTTTGCTAACCATACAAATCTGATGTATGCTATGTAAACATGATCCAAATCTGAACTTCTGTGCTTTCTAATTTTGAATCTAAGGCATTGTTTATTTACTAAATTGCTTTTATCAAGCATGAAGCTCATACAACCCCTGAAAAAACACTCCAGCACAATGGATACAAACACATGCCTGCTATATATTAGGATAAAATAAAATGTGTAGAAAAGCTTGTGCAATTAAGACAATATTTATGCTTATTTTGAAGAATTCACCTGATCTTTGGTCGCTCGTTGGTACAGATAAAGGTTAAACCTAATCAAAGCAAATGTAAGCTATACATCTCGCATTTCAAGATATGCTTTCTTTGGCTGATGTTATCCATTATCCTCACTAAGACAGCAGAAGGAAATAAAGGCTGGGGAGAAGGTAACTTCATGGCTTCTGTCCTACCTATCAAGGAGAACAGTTGTTTCTTCTACACTGAGATGATTTCAAATAGTTTAGGATCCATGTCTCTATCCATATCCTTCCTGGGCACTTCTCTTACATTAGCAAATATAGAGACTTGGTACAGTACTTGTTGGATGCTTTTCTCTGGCAGACCTCCTGAGATCTGTCAGTGGGGGGTGGGTGGGTGTCCCTCTCTGGCACACAGGGAAGACTAGTGACCTAGAACCAAAAGCAAGTATGGAAACAGACACATGCTTCTTTCCACATACAGGGGATCATTCTGCTGTCTTTTCCCCCAGTGCTCAGCAGAGTTTGCCTCAGAGACCTCAGGCTGGAAAGTCAAAATCTCTTCCTCTCCCTCTGTGGGTCTGATTGCTCCAGGGAAGAAGTACAACTTCTTTGCCTTAAGAAAACTTGGACTAAGTATATTTGGATCCTTGTTACTATATTTTTTGAAAGAAAATGCAAGCAGTGTTGCTGTCACATACTGCTTTGTACTGTGGCCTCACTAAAGCTCATCAGAACTTTAACACATTACAGGTCAGGATTTTAGCCAGATATGAGGGAACAGCATCCAGCAAAGGTCATTTTTTCTTTTAAACCAACAGAGACCAAGGGCAACCCCAACCAAATCAGTAAGAAACCAAATTGCTTAATAAGTTAAGAATGACATACTGCAATAATGCAGATACAGTGTATTAGAAAATTACTTTAGTTTTTCCAAGAACCCAGTTGTCAAGGCGGGCTTTTTCCAAGATGGCAGCACAGGTTTCTGGACTGACTGGAGGATCATCATTTGTTTTGTAACAGATGAGGTAATACCTAAAGACAAATATATGATTCTTTATTCCATTAATAGTGGGCAATAGTTGCAAATACATTTAAACCGTTCATTTAAATAATAAAACAGTTCCATGAAAGAATACTGAAAAAAACCAAAACAGCACATGAAATAAATTGCTGTGATTTATACGCAGTACTGAGAAACTCAGTCAAAACTGGATTAGTGGCATATTGCACACCCTGGAGGGTTGATTAATTCTGTATCAACACCAGAAGGCGTTTAAAAAGTGTGCAACCCAAGCAGAGTGCACCAATTCTATGCTGCTCTGGCTCTCAGCATTCTGTGAAAGTGATTTCAGTGGCAAAATAAAAATATTTTTAAAGCTTTTCTGCCTAAATTATGTCATTCATATCTACAAACGTAATGGAAATTTCGTATGTTATGCCATGTGATAGACCATCTACCTTTGAGATAGTTAACATGATGTGAGATGCATCCCAGCTCTTGTTACCTCTTTGGATTTAGTTTTGCAGATCCTTTTGGAACATATACATGCCATTATGCCACTTCATATATAAACATTTAACCTGGCAAACTCATAACTCAGAATTAATTCTGACTAGGAAATGAGATTCAAGAATAAAAACTACCCATAACTTAATCAACTCAGCTGCTGAGTAGGAAAGTTCTTGTGTGTTCCAGGACTTTCCCAAATGCTCATTAACAAAATGAACAGTACCTATCTTGGTGTTTTTAATTCAGGAAAATTACATGAATTATCTGTGCTTTCTGACAGTACATTCTGCTTTTTTTCTTGTGATTCAGCCTTTATACACAAAGCTTGAGTTGTACCAGCTTTACACAACGGTAAAATTTTCCTCATGGAATACTAAAAGAAGAGACAATGTTGATTTGTCCATTATCACCAATTCTTACAGCTCCTGTTTTTTTTTTTTTTAACTACACAATGAATTGGCTTATTTTTATTCAAACAAAATAATTTTGCCATTATCTCAGGTCTACTTGCAACTCTTAACTATTAAGGGAAAACAAAAAAGGACAAAGAGATAGATACTTAATAAAAATCCCTTTTTATCTTGGGGCCATATCCTCAGTGCCTTAGTGCTGTTGATCTGCACAACCTCACTGCAACCAGGGGCATACTCTATGGAGACCTACCCTGTTATTTTCACAGCATTCCTCTCTTTTACCTGAACAATAAATTATTTTAATAGAAAGGAGTGACCAAAAGCCACAGCAAATCCTGATGCAGGGATAACTGCCTTTTCCCATGCAGCACTCTTCCGAAACAGTAGCAATCCCAGGATTATTCTTTCCAGAAACAGTGCTATAAAAATATCACTTTGACCTTCTTCCCTCTCCTTGTGCACCTGCAGCTGCACTCTGCTGCTAGCTTGCTATTTCTAGTGTACTACTCCTAAGTGCTTCTGTCTGAGAGCATGCTGCTTGCTTTTTCCCAGTTTTGATGTCCATTCCACAAATATCAGTTCTGATTGAGGCAAATACTCAGAGTCTTTATTTGTGAGAGAAAAGTACAGATTAAATGCTCAGGATTAATTTTTTGGGGTGGAAGAAGAAGAGATAGTTAAAGGACTTATAAAATCATAGTGAGTTCATTACTTTTCTTCTTAACAAGTGACTAATACTTAGAAATTGCATTTTAAACAAAGCTATGCACTTAATGAACTTCTTAGGTCTAGATGAGCAATACCAAATTATCATCCACTCTGCACAGTGCTGAATGTGAGGAGCTAGAAAAACTGTAGTGCCCCTCTGATGCTAATGCTCCAAATTCTCAGCTTTAATTTGAAGCATTACATTTCTGAACCTCAAGTCTTGTAGGAAAACTTGCGGATTATAAGTAAGTCAATTTTTACTCAAATGTGCAGAGAGCCTGAAACAATCATGCTGAGATGCCTCATCTTCCCCTACCAGTCCAAAACAGTTCACTAATCTTGCGCCTGAACTACTCTTTGTCACTCAGTTTGTAATTTTCTTTATCACAGAAAATGACTTCGTAATTTTTCTTTAAAGACCATGCCAAAGATACTGCTGATGCTTTGCAAACACTGGGCAGCAACGACAGGAAGGGAAAAAGCTTCTTTGCATCAATGTTACCGTTTTATGAAGTTAGCGAACAGTATACGGTGCGAGTAACCCTGTCTTCGAATTCTTGCTGTCTCCAGAATTCCTGTGTAACGAAGCTGAACCAACACTTTTTCTTTATCAAATTTGTTTGCCTGCCGATCATTGTTTGGCTTGATGCACCTGACAAAATGAGGCTGGCCGACAACCATTTTGGATAACAAATCCATCAGAGAATACTGCAAGAAAGTAACAAAATATCTGCCACCAGTTATAAAACTAATACATAGGTTGATATGTAGCTGAAATTTTATTTCATATGATTAGAATCATGACCAATCCCATTTAAATTTCAGTGACCTGGTACTTTAAGGGTAGATGAAGTAAATGACCCAACAACAATTCTAGCTTTCGTAAGATCTCTAAGTTACTAGCATATACTATTTGAGTGAAACGCTGATTCCAAAACGATGTACCAAATTCCACCCAGAACATTCTCACAGACTGCCATAATGCCTAACATATGGCAAAACCTCTCCTTACAGTGATTTGTTTCTTTTAGAGCCTTGTTAGGTAATTACAGCTCATTTCTCTTTCCTATAGTCACCTATTTGAAGATCCTTATTCACCCAGAGAGTAAATCATCAGTCTATGCATGGGAAGTGGAAGAGCAGTAAGCCAATATATACTGCCATACCTTTGTTAGACTGGAGGAAACTAAGGCCACCCCAGAAGAAGGGCTGTTTAAACTGCTCTGATCTAGCATATCCTGTTCATTGTACTGTATCTGCCCTCCCAAGAGGAAACTTTTGAGGAGTGCAAAACTAGAAGTATACAAAATCACAATTCCAAAGTTGCACTTTTTCTACCTCACCAGGGTACCAGGCAGGCAGAGAGGATGTAGTTTGTAGCTCCCCATGCCTACTGAGGTGAATCTGGCTGTAAATAACCTTGACTGGTGTTTTGTAAAATTGCATCATGGGAGGTTCTTATTAAAACACAAATGAAGAGGCTCATTCCTCAAGATTCAACCTGACTCAACAGAAAGAGGCAGCCAGGAGGTAATGCTGTTCAGCAGTAGGTTGGATACATGAAACTAGTCTAGGACGTCAATAGCCATATGTTTCCTATTAAAATGTGCAATTCCATTCTGGACAGATGCCACACCATGCAGCAAGTTGCTTAATTAGCTCCATCGCTAGTATGCCGATCGAGCACAAACAAGTGGGACACACTAATGGATTTTTTTTTTCCTGCTCAGTATGAGGTGGTAGATGCTTTTCTCAACCACCCACAGATTTCTTTGTATGAGTAAACCAGTGGGACTGAAGCAGAATCTTCATTTAAGAGCATTAGCTAGCATGATGTGAGCAGGGATTTCCACTACAGAAAATAATAACAGCAAAGTGTAAATATAATGAACTCATTTGCAGCCTCTGATGCTAGATGTGCTAGTAATGCACTGAATCACAGACATTAGGTTTGAGTGAGATTCAATAAATTTTTCCCTCTAGAAATCTAAAATACCATGCAGCTTTGGGCCACCATGATACCACCTAGGCTGAAATTATCCTTTGCAGTCCACAAAGCTGCATAACTGTACCTACTAATCAGAGATCTTGGTCCTTCCTGTTCTCTATCATAAATGTAAATGAACTCTTACAGGTCATGAACATCACCTGAGCTGGAGGAAAGTGCTCTTCACACTACTTTGTATTACAGGACCAGCAGCACATCCAGTGCTTGGGAAAGTCAAGAGCATTGCTGAAGGAACCTCAAGGATGGACTCAGAACAGCCTCTGAGCAGTGACCATGAAGATCTTTCTTCAGAGCTCCTGTTTCAATTTAACTTTCCCCTCTTGCTTCTTAAACCCTTAAAGAAATGTTATACCACTAATATCCAACCTCCCTTTATCTCCCTTGGTGGAAAAACAATCAAGTGAGAGATTAGTATCAATCATCGTACACCATCATGACAGAAATGTGGCTGTGTAATCAAGTACAATTAAAGATGAAACATCACAATCTCTAGATATTTGCACTGCACAGACCACTGTGCCATATATGAACATCACAAAATCTAAATGGGTCACTGTTGACTCTAAGTCAACAGGTGCATTTCAAAAGGTGAAATAATAAACATTCATTCTACTCTAGAAAAACTTCTTAAAAGATCTGGTATCTTACTCTGAAATAAGAAGCGACTGTCTGTGTTTTCATGCTGGTTGTCTCTCTTGGATGATGTCCAGTATCTCCTGCTTCGTTCTATAAAGATGAAGGAAGAAAATGTCATTTTTTTATCTCTGTGGAGTCTGTAGGGCCTTTTCCAATGCCACAACGAAGCAGCCCTCACAAAACACAATTAATTAAAAAAAAAAGGATTCTAAACAGAAAAAGTTACAGCATGATAGCTAGCACAAATCAGTTACACCAGTACATTACATTACTTTGCCACACAATACACGAATGTTCACACACAGAGGACACAATTCGATAACAGAGCATCTAAGTAACTGTCACAAATAACCTGACAGTGTCTGAGGTCCCGTCTGTTATTTCAACATCCCTGTTATTTTGGTAGTTCTCTAAGGAACTTGGCTATACTCCACATCAGTGTTTTACTTTTTCATTTTGCTACAATACAGCTGGGAAATAATATTTTTTCACTTGAAGTTGTCACAAAACTATAGCCAGAAAGAAGGGAAATGTTAGTTTTTTACCTCACGGAAGGAATATGAATTGCACAACACAAAGATATCCAGCTAAATAGAAAAGAAAATAGGGAAGAGAGAAAAATCAAGGAAGGGGTTACTCACTTACTTTTAATACAAATAACAGTATTGCCTTTCTAGTTTAAAGTAGGATTTAACGCAGAATCACAAAATCAATTTTCTTACCTTTGTATGACTGATTGATTTCTGAGGGGTCCACATTTGATAACTGATTGTAGTTTTGCTTTTCGTGTGTGCCAGGTTACCTATGGGAAAATGAAAGAAAGCAAGCAACCAAAATGCTTACATCTCAGCTAAACAAAAATCTATGCTGAACCACCTTATTCATGCCCCCAGTATAACCATATGATTATAAAGGTCGTTGACTTTTCTGGAGTAAGTCCTCATTTCCCCCTTCACCCTTGGGGTGGAACAAGCTCTGAAGAAGTTGCATGAAGATTGAACATGGGCTGAGTTTTCCTCCTTCAGCACTTATGTCACCTACTAGGGTAAAAAAATAAATAGACTGCTGCAGAATGTAAGAAAGATACATCTTGGAGCATTCATGTGGGTTTACCCTAATGACGTTACTGTACTATTCTAGTTTTAAGGCTACATATATATTAGTTAAAAGCAACAATAAGCGCTAGCACCCTTCTCTGGCGCCAAGGGCAAGTGACATATCACAACTCATGACTATACAGCTAAACTCTATACCTAACTACTCCTTTAACCTCCTGGTAAAAATAAGGTTCTACCTTTCCACAGAGCTTGTTGGAAACCATTACGGGCCTGCGTCTTCTCTTGGAGTGTGCCTCTGTGTTTCTGGGAGACTGCTAGCTGACATGATCCAAAACTGTCCCAGGAAGGCATGCTATCAAATAGTCAGAATGGGCAATCCTGTGGGATTGTTTCACTGGCCCTGTTTGGTTTATTAGCATGGACCTAGTTTTATGACTCTAACCTTAGAATTCTTAATCAGGTAAGAATCTTAATCTTTATTATGATGACTTAGAGGACTAGGAGCATTGCAGTGGCTTGCACAGGCACGTGTCTAAAGGAATAATGAAAATTTTGCTGAGCTTTCCATCGTGTCACTCTGTGTTGATAAACCCCAACCACTGCTGCACGCTGCTACTGTTTCTGTTAATAACATCCCTGAAATCTCACTGTCTTCTGTAATCCCTCTGTGTTCAGCTATCACCACTAAGAGTTGGACAAGACTTGGATAAACAGCTGCAAATATACAGCATGCTGAGCTAATGTGTCATATATTATATAATGATATCAAGTGCTAAACTTCCCTTGGGCTTAGCTGAATATCTCAGGGTGTGAAGAAAACAGAGGATTATTCACACCTAACTTTAGCTATCTGAAAGTGAGGTGTCTACAGGATCTCTGTTGTATTCAGTGGAGGCAGGCACCTCCAGAGATTTATCCCATCCTAAGAAAAAACCCTGAGGTAGGTGAGATGAGTTGGACTCTGGGTGAACCTCTAAATTTCCACTGATTCTAGAAAGTAAGTTAGATCAGAAATCTAACTTTTAATTCGTTATACCTAGATGGTTTGGATCAGTTTTGAAAGGCTACACACAGTGCTTCATGATACTTAATAGGAAGACTAAAACAACCTACAGAGTTATCTTACAAAACATTATGTAAGACTTGTGATCAGTTGGGACCATTTGAGACCTGACTTTGGCTCTACGGAAATGACAGTTTAGTATCCTAGCAGATATCAGTAAGTCAAAAAGTTCAGGCAAGGACATTAAGTTTAGTGTTTTCTCAGGAACATTGACTTTAAGTAGACCTTCAAGACCAAATTTTCATTCCTCCAGCAAAGCTCCCTTTGTGAAGAACAGGAGCCTTGCCAACGCCTCAGATTCTGTAAGCTACAATAAAATTTTAGAGAAATTTCTGTTAGGGCTTTCCAATTCAGCTTTTTTGTTTGCTGCAAGTACATCTCCCATGTAGTTGTACAAGAAAGTAATGTAAAGTACTTACTGTATGGCATCAGTGCCATCACACAGGGAGTAATACAAAACAACAGCAAACTGGTTGTAAGGAGACTTACCCATCATCCTAAAACGGCAGGTAGGACACTGTGCAAGGGCCAGGTTCAATTTAGGTGCAACTTAGGAGTAATTTCTGCAGAGCCAGTTATATTCCTCCACCCCAATTTATGAACTCCTTGAGGAATTGCTCACTATTAGGACTGTATCAGTTAAGCCATTGTAAAGGCTTAAAACACTGGGGAAACAGAGGAGTGTCTCCTCACTCTTTGAAGCAGATATGAGGAGCCCCAACCTTGGTTCTCTACTGCTTTAGAGAAAACCAGGCAATTTATATGTGCCCTACCCAAAAATGGCCGGTGACTTACCCGATACTTTCTGTCCAGTCCTCAACTCAAGGGATGCACTTGATTCCCTGTCTTGCTTCCCTACCCTGAAGAGAGAACCCTGAAAGAAGCCTCTACCACTTCCTTGGCACTTGACCAGACCAATCCCTCCCCTGCAGCTTGAGATGGCTGGGGCTCCATTCTGCATAGATTCTAGGGTTGGAAAGTTAAGCCACAAAGTGTATAATGTCATCAACAAGTGGTCATATGAAACCTAATGGTGGTCATCATGAAGGTTAGAGAAGAATAAGATTAACCCAATAGCAATACCTGTTTTTGTAAGAGGATGGGTTACCAGCTGTCGTGTCAGATTGTTTTCAGATGATCGCAGTAGCAGCACTATATCAGCTGGCAGAGTATCTCTGTTTTTGGCCAGGAATCCACTTGCATTATATAGAACCTGTTTAAAAAGTGCATTTATGCATCTTCTGGGCTTTTGAAAAGTAATTGTAAATTTAAGCACTAAGCACGCTGAATGGAATATGGCCTTTAATAGTATTTGAATATTTAATGTTCTTTTAATATTTTCATATTCTCTGAATAAATCAAGACACACAAATAGTTTTTTGGTCACCAGGCTCTCTCTTGCTTACAGTCTTCCTTTTGATCTTTGTAAGTTCTAACTTTTCAACACTGAGAACCGCTATGATGCAGATCACTAAAAGCACATCCAGCATTTTGAAGTAGCTTGAGACATTTATTTTCCTTATTGAAGATACCTTGCTATTAGTCTTAGCCAGCGTGGATTTATCATTAGGACAAGTGTACTGTAGTCCTCCTTTACACCAGTACATATACAAATGCACAATTAGCAATACACTTGATTTCAGTCATACCACACAGGATTAGGCATGTGACTGTACAATTTTTCTGCCCCATTCAGACCATGCTGTACTGGACTTAGAACCTGCCACTTTTCCCAGAGATCTCTGTGTTAATTGTAGAGGTAGTCTGCAAAATCACAAACTGCATAGTGAAACTGGAAATCTCTAAAAATTTCAGGAATGGTGTATCTCATTCAAAATGTACCTTTAGGGCTCTATCTCAATGATGCTGTACAGGATCCACAAGAAAACCTGGCTTGCAAAGAAGGGTAGAAGATACTGACATACTTAATTTAGAAAAAACCTCACAAAACAACAAAGTTTGTAAAGGAAGAGGAAATACATGGTTCTCCAGTTCCACAGTAAACAGGATTAGGAGAAATGAACTTACATCACGGAAATGGAGATACAAGCTAGACAGTAGGAGAAACCTCCTAATGAAAAACCTTGTTGAACACTGGAAAGGTCTGATGGGGCACAGGTGGAATCTTCCTATATTAGGACTGGTGGAGGGTGAGCTGCGTCCACTCCTCAGCAGTATGCATGCTGTACTGGTTATGTGTAATTTAGCTGGAGATGAAGCTCAGAGGAGCTACTGCAGGCCTTTTGTAGCTGGCTGTCTTACACAAAGAGCAAATTATCCTCCATCAGCTGATGGGCAGTATGTTGCCTCTTTCTAGGCCAGCTGCTCCAGCACTGTTTCCTATGAGACAGCAAAGCTCCCTCTATACCTTTTGAAACTGCTCAAGAGGAGGTGGGACATCTTGCTTTCACAAGGCAAGGTTTAGGTGACCAGCAGCACCTTGCTGCAGAGCAACAGCAACTCCCTCTGAGTCTGAAAAGCATGTGCAGCAAGTCACCTTGTACAGGAGGCCAAGATGCTCCTCATGAAATTAAGCAGAAAGCAGGGCCTGAGCTATCTATCTGGCTGATTACGAAGTACAAAACTACGTAAGGCTGATGGAGTAGTAGAAAGAATGGAGCTGGATCCTGATTCAAAGCAGTGGGAAAAAGCATACACAGGACTTTGAGGAACTAAAGGGAAGTGCACTGAGTTGCAAAATGGTTAAGTTTTGGTTCTTCTATAATACAGTCATTTACCTGGTGATGTTTAAGAAAAATACACTCCTGCTATTACTTTTTTTTTTTTTTTTTAGTGAGGGAAAATAACTTTTCGATTTACTTTTAATGTGTAAGGCACTGCCAACATTTCCATGTCAGGTCTGAACAGGTGAAGGCTGAGAACCAACCCAGCTGACATCTATTTCCTACCAGCTCTACCATTTCACAATCCCCAACTAATACCATTATGTATCTTACCTTTCCTGCATAATGATAAATTCCAAAGGTTAGATCTACTCTTTTGGGTCTCCAAAAATATTTTGACTTCAAATTATCTTCAAATTTTTCTGAAAGGAAACACATATCTTCCTGGAGTTACTGCACAATAATTGTCTTCTAAAGCTGTATCTCTCAAAGGATATTGCCTGACTTCTCAGACAACATAAAGGCACAAAACAGTGTCTGAGGTTTTTAAGCACAAAGGTTCCATAATGGTCTTGTAACAAAAAGCACTGGGCAGAGAATATGGGAGCTCTTGGACCAGCTACTTACTTTGTACCAATTCTTCCTAAGGATTCCTTGGGGAATTGTAAGGAAACATTTAACAACTGATTGATCTGTACTGCAGACTAAAATGTATGAGTATAGAAAGACAACAAGCTCATATAATTGCTTTAGTATGGGCATTGCTACTAGGTTATTTGTATTAGGTTTTGTGATTGGGTCTTGGTCAAAACTCTCATCTGACACTTTGCAAATTCAAAAATGAGTAAACCAAGGATTTATGTGCACAGAAACCCCACTGAAACAACTACATCCACTGTAACTGCAGTTATTCAGCAGCACTGAAATATTCAGGATCTGAATTAAAATCTATTCAGGGCTTTTAATTTTAATTTCTGAATAAAAAAACCCCAGGAAGCATAATTTGCTGAAAGGCAGTGAGGCAGGGTTGCAGTCACTACCCTTACAAGTACTAAAATTCTTGTTCGGATACAGGTCATCAAAAATCTCAGAGCTGAACATGACTCAACATTGAAAACAGTGGTCTTGGAATATGAACCTAGAGTTTTAACTCAGTTTGATCTTTATCTTTCACGCTTTACAGCTAAGAGTTCTTAAAGGCAGAAGAACTAAAAACCTGGATCAGCAGCCTAGGTTCATTTGTACTTTGGATGTTTCTCTATCTACTTCAAAGACACATCCATCCATGCATGCATGCCTCCCTCAAACATACTGTGAAACTGGAATGTGGGCCTGCTAAAAACACAATTAGCATATAGCCTAAACTGGACACATCAAACAGAAATCTAGCAGGGAGACATCCTGCAGAACTAGGAAATAAACCATGAACTTACCTACAAGTGTCTGATCTGTTGCTTGTGGGAATCGACTTTCCTCATCCAGGAGGGACAATAAACCCATTGGTTTCTGGAGGAACATATCCAAGAGGGGCCTGTTGTCTTCATATTCTATAACTCTTGCATCAACACCTTCATACAGGTATTCATTCTGTAACAGCCAACAGAAGGCATGCTTTGTTTATGATACACAACCACTTCAGAAAATAATTCACAATCTGTCAATTGTAGCAAACTGAAACTACATTGAAAAAGTATTCCCTGTGGCTAAAGACATCAAGCTTTTGCAGGAACAAATGTCAGCTGGGATGTATCACACTGTCAGGCTATAGATTTTAATTTGCCTTTGCATATGTAGGTGCTTCCTACGGAATATTTGGTAAAGAAAGATACTTTCCAGGAATATGCAAGAATTAAAGAAACAGAGTTGAAGAAGATGAAGTATAGTGTTTGCACTATTTATTTCCCTCAGCTGCAACGTAAAAAATATTTCTTAATCATTTAGAGCTACATTTACATGCCCAGTTCAGTGCTCAGATCTATATGACGTACAATGGTCAAGATTTACAAAACTGATTACAGATTATAGGGGCCTCACTTATTTGATCTCCCTCTTCAAACACCTGGAAAAGGTCTTATGTGGAGAAGAATGGTGCACACACTTTCTAACAATTAAAGAATGATGTACATACTTTCTAAAAATGAAATAAATAGTCTCAGGTTGGCCTCTACATTTTTACTCCTTTTAAGGAACCAAGGAAAGGCATTCAGTAAGATTAAAAAACAGCAGAAAAGCTAGTGGGTGTTTTTTGTGGGTTTTTTGTTTGGTTGCTTGGGTTGGTTTTTTTCCTCCTGAAGACCGTAAATATCTTTGAATTCCTACTAGACTGAGAAAAGCCTGGTAACAAATGCTGTGTCCACTGTGTGTTGCAATGGTTTTATCTTTAAAACAACTTAAATTATAGCTGAAGAATACAATTACTTTCTTTAATCCTTCAGCAAGGACAAGGACAGCCATAGATTTACCAAGAGAAGGATGCCCTAGGGACTGCTACCCCTCCATTATTTTTGCGTGCGTCACATAGTGCAATAGCAGATATCCTCTGCACAGTGCTCTCACAGATATCAGGGCTACCTTCAGTCCTGTGCAGGCTATACTATGAAACACTTAATTAAGCATTTTGATCTACTTTAAAAATAATCCCTCTTTCAAAGGATAGGACTTCATGAAAGTATTATATTAATGTATAGTGCAAACATCACAGTTGTGCTATCTTGAATTCATTGTGAGAAGTGTCATAAACATGAATGATGGCTAATATTAATGAGTTCAAAGACCTCTAACCCTGAAAGAGCTCTCTGTATGTGTCACTCACTCATGTCCGAATGAGTGAAGAAGGCATTTCCAAAAGGAGTTAACTGCCTTATACAACGGAAAAGCATGTTATTAGACTTCATACCTCTTAATCTCTAAGCCAGAGAGAAACAGCAAAATTAATAAAATCCATAGTAACGTTCTTGAAATACAAGCACAATAAGTAAATCTGCTGATCCATTTGAAAGAGAACATATAGAGAGAATATATACCTAAACCCTTCCAGTATCTACCAGTATTCAGATAGCCTTTTTGTCAATTCTCCACGATAAACAGGAGGACCTTAAAAAGGCTAGGAGGATTGGCCACGTTAATAAAAGGTGAGAATGGTGGTGAGACAGGGGTTTGGGTATCTAGAACATGGGACTCAATTTAGTAGGCCAGGTCTACTGGGGGCTGGTGGAGCTGGGTCTGACAACGAAGGGGAAGAGTGGTTTTAGTGGGAGGCTTGCCAGGCTGGTCAAGGAAGGTTTAAACTAGATGTGTTGGGGGAGGGTGGCATCATTCCATCCCAACACAGCCAGTCAGTTGCCAACACCTATAATAAGTGCTCGGAGCAATGTAGAGATATTCCAGCCGCTCCAGCCAATGAGATGGCTTCATTTGGAGCTTGGCTCAGATGCCTCTATACAAATGCCCGTAACATGGGTAACAAACAAGAGGAATTAGAGATGGGTGCACATCTATGGGGGTATGATATAATAGGCATCACAGAAACATGGTGGGATGGCGCCTATGACTGGAGTGTTGGAATGGAAGGTTACAGGCTCTTTAGAAAAGACAGGCCCAGCAGATGAGGAGGGGGAGTTGCCATTTATGTTAGGGATAGGCTGGAGAGTATGGAACTGTGTCTGGGGACAGGTGAGCAGACAATAAAGAGTTTGTGGGTCAGGGTCAAAGGGAGAACAGCCATAGGAGACATTATTGTGGGGATCTGTTACAGACTGCCTGATCAAGAGGACTCTGTGGATGAAGCACTCTGTAGGCAGATAGGAGCAGCCTCATGCTCACGGGCCTTTGTTCTCATGGGGGACTTCAACAACCCTGATATCTGTTGGAGGGACGGTACGGCCCGGCACAAGCAATCCAGGAGGTTCCTCAATTGTGTGGAGGGCAACTTCCTTCTGCAAGTAACAGAGGAGCTGACAAGGAGAGGCGCCATGCTTGATCTCGTGCTTACCAACAGGGAAGGGCTGGTTGGAAATGTGATGCTCCAGGGCAGCCTTGGTTGCAGCGATCGTGAGATGGTTGAGTTTGAGATCCTCAGGACAGTGAGAAGAGCGCGCAGCAAGCTCACTGCCCTGGACTTCAAAGAGAGCAGACTTTGGCCTCTTCAGGAACCTGCTTAGTAAGGTTCCATGGGATATAGCCCTAAAGGGCAGGGGGGCCCAAGACTGTTGGTTGATATTCAAAGATCTCCTACTGCAAGCTCAGGAGTGCTGCATCCCAACTAGAAGGAAGTGCAGCAGGAGGGCCAGGAGACCTCCTTGGATGAATAAGGAGCTGCTGAGGAAAAT